>ML373300.1:0-52141 GCA_005239525.1 Nicotiana knightiana | reverse complement strand
ATATATATATATATATATATATATATATATATATGTGTGTGTGTGTGTGTGTGTGTGTGTGTGTGTGTGTGTGTAATATGTATAACTATATATAATCAAAGTATAATCTATGTATATGAGCTAGAAAAAATAAATAGTGAGTCTAACAGGTTATTCATGTAAAAATCTCAATGTTTTACATCTTAAAAGTTACAATAAACGCACATTAATATTACACAAAATAAAAATAGGGAGTGTGTGAATGAGTGTATGTTTCAAAAATTGTGAAATGATTCATTCTCTTATTACTAAGGTTGTAATGTGGGTCGGTCCGGCCCGGGCTCGGGCCAAGCCTGCGAGCCCATATGGGTAGTGGGCCTACGGGACGACCCGTTTAAGTCCGGGCTCAATTGGGTCTATGAGCCCATGTGAGCCGGCCCTCACATTTGAGCTCGCGATCCCGGGACCATTTGGGCCCGGGATCGGCTTCTAAGTGGGTCGGTTCAACAGGGCCTAAACGGGCCCAATGGCTAAATTCTTTTTTTTTTTTTTAAATTCTGAAAAAAAATTCAACGGTTAGAAGGTTTAAAATATAGTCGTTGGCCTGCAAAAATAGCCGTTTGACACTTTGAAAAATAGTCATTTTACCTCTCAATTTTGTTTTAACCCAAACTTTTTATAATTACACTTTTTCCCTATTCTCAACTATAAATACCCCCTCATTCTTTTATTTTTCTCACAAAATCATCAATCTCTCTATAAATATAAACATGAATATGAACAATATTTGTGCTATTTATTTACTCATATAAATTATCGTGTTGCTATTAATACTGATATTGGTAGAAGTGGTAATGACTGTGATTATCTTACTGTTCTCAGTCATTAGATTGATGAGGATTAGATAATCTAAAAGTGCATTATTACTTATAGAATAATTAATTCACGTCACACACAGAAGTTTATTGCTAGCACAATTACGGATATTTGTAGATATTTTTGCATTAGAGATAAAATAATGTCAGTTTCAATGGATAATGCTTCTAGTAACACTAATGCTATAACCTTGCTTACCACTACACTAAATCCTGCATTTAGTAATATTTTCCATGTTAGATTTATTTGTCATATTTACTATTTAATTGTCGGTGATGGTATGAGAATCTGAAATGTTAAAATTGAAAAGGTTAAAATGGCTCTTAACTGGCTTTTTTATTCAAACCGTAGAAGTAGACTTAGAGAATATGTTAAAAGATGCGATGAATTTGGCCTAAGAGAAACAAAGGTTCCTAAACCTTGTCCAGCTAGATGGAATTACATGTATGAAAGTTTAGTTATTACATATGAATATACAAACCCAATAAACTCAACATTTAAGGCTCGTGTAGCTGATGATGATGGGCACCTTACAAATCAGGATTGGGCTAATATTAAAATGCTTGTAGAATTTTTAGAAAAATTTATATTGCTACAAATGAATTATCTGGGCAATATTATTATACTATTTCTAACTGTTTAGTTTGTCTTGCAGAACTTGCGACCTTGTTTAGTCAATTTTTAGAGGGTGGGGTAATTTATGAACTTGCTATTGATTCTATGTGACAAAAGTTTAAATTTTTTTTTCCCTATTCCCCCTATATATGGTGGTATTTCCTTGTTAAATCCTACTATTAAATTAAGAGGTCCTCAATTTTGGTATGAAACTGTTTATAATGGTTTAGCACTTGAAGATGAGGAATTGTCTACACTTTCAGAAGCAATAGCCTCAATTAAAATAAACGCTCAAACTATTTATAGTGCTTATCAACTTGCCTTAGATCAAGATAGACCAAATGTTCTAACTCCTACTTCTAGCTTGCAATCATCTAAAAGAACTGCGGGAGTAAGAGCACTTAGTGCTTGGGCGGAGTTCAGGGGTTCTCAAGATTCCACGGCTAGTGATTGTTCACAACTAAATGAGCTTGAAGTTTATTTGTCGCAGAGACTTGAAGAAGTGAATCCCGACGGCTCCTTTAATATTTTGGAATAGTGGAAGGACAAAGAAAAACACTTTCCGGTTCTTTCAAGGATGGCTTGAGACATTTTAACTATTCAAGCTTCAACAGTGGCATCGAAGAGCGCTTTCAGTCAAGAAAGACTTCAACTCGGTGATCATAGAGCGTCTATGAAGGATAGCTTGGAAAAATCAGTACTCTTCAGAGATTGGATCCGTTCGGAATGAAGAAACTTTGGACTTGCTGAATCACAACCAGAGGTAGACGAAGCTTACGAAGAAATGCTAGCTGAACTTGCGGAGGATGATGCTTCGTCCGAAAGCGGTGATGAACAAGCTTCTTTTCCGCCACCACCAACGAAAATTCCTCCGGACCTTGAAGGATTTAAGAAATTTGTAAGAGATACAATGTAAACTAATATGTAACTTGTATTTTGACACATTTTGATTAGTTTTTTTTCCTTTCAATGGTGGTATTAGCACCTTGTTGTGCTCATTCCATTGGGGAGGGGGAGGAAGACTAGGAAATATTTTGTCATTTATTATTAATGTCATAATAATAAAAATTATAACGCATTCCTTTGAATATCTCTTTTGTGTTTGAATTTGAATTACAAAATAAGTCACAATTATATAATATAATTTATAAAAAGTTGCCTTATAATTTTAAAAAAATAGTTTGGGCCCACTTAGCCCCGGGGACCGGCCCACTTAGCCCGGGATCATATGGGTCTGGGTCTGTACCGGGCCGATTACAACATAAAGGCCCGTGAAGCACAAGACTGATTGGGCCCGATCCACTTGAGCCCGTTTAGGCCCGGACCCGGCCCACTTTACCGCCTTACTTATTACTCCATCCGGTCCACTGACATTATGTGACACTCCTTTTATTATTCTTATTTTTCCAATTCATGAGATATATTTTTTATTACTCCATTTTATTTAAAAAACACTTATTATAGTTAAAAATAATTAACTTTAAATCTCCTATTTTATCTTAAATGACATACTTTTGTGGTCATAAAAATATCATAACATGTTTAAGATCTAAAAACGGATCCACCTATAAGCAGAAGTTCTAAAAGTTCTTTTTTATCAAAATTTATGTTTAGTCAAATTTTAACATAATGCCAAATTTTTATACTTCAGTATTCTTTTTTTAATTTTTAAACAATTTCAAACGACGTTGTTTTATGCTCTGTAATTATTTATTTAAAAATTACTAAACATGATGGGGCAATTGGCATTTAAGGAATCCCTAATTTCAAAAGTCAAAAGTCAAAAGCAAACATCTGCTTGCGGTTCATTTTAAAATGCTAATTACACACAATCTGACAAAAAATTATAGGACGAGCGTCGTGCGTTGGGTGTGTTTGGAGCGTACACTAAAACATTTGAAGTGAAGACTTGGGCGATAACAGCCTCCGCGTCTGCACTAAAACATAATAATAGAAGGAAATGCAGATGCTTAGAGAATGGATTAGCTGTTCCTAGCATCAGCTGTCGCCTATCCACATGCACCGTCTATGTTTAACATGTTGCAAAAATTACTTCCATTACCAACTGCTTGTTTGTTTTATAAAACAAATAAACACAAGCTCCATCAACCTACCAACTACAATTTAGACATTTAAGAGGCACTTCCATGCAAAATTGGCAAAGGCCACGTGAACTCATGATCTCTCCGTAAAATTAGATATTTTACGTACATATTTTTTTTTGAAATTGGTATTGTTGGAATCCATGCTCCAAAAAGATTGAAGGTTGCACTTGGTTGAATGTTGAGTTATTGTCCAAGAGGTATATGGATCAGATTCCACTAGATACATTTTTTCCTCATATTTTTTTAGTAGTGTACCCATGTACTGGAAATCCTAGATACACCTCTACCGGTGAAGGGAGTTCGAGTATACCTAGTTATAAGAATAAAGTTTCGAATAAGTCACAAGCAATTCTCATGCTGATCCATGTGCAACAAATTATGCTGCAAAAACGTGGGTATTAAGTTGATTTAGAGCTGGAACCTTTACATATAACCATGCCCGCTCTTGCAAAATTTCCATATGCACACCTCTTTGCTTCATATTGTTTCAATAACGCAGTAGTTACCTAGGCCTACGCCTCATAGTCTCCTCAATTTAATGGCTCAGAAAGATGCATATATAACAACAAATGGAACCAAAGTAAAAGTCAATGCAGTGTGTTGAACTCTTAATATTGGGAGCTTAATTAGAAAGACGCTAAGTCAATGCAAGTGTGACAAGCTCTTGACATTGTTTTCCTACCAAGGATTAGCTATTCCTTGCTTGAGTTGATTAACTACACTGACATGGTCAAAGTTCCAAAATACAGCAATAGATGGTTTATGACTTAAAACTCAACAGATAGAGTTACACTAGAAATGCATTAAATAAGTCTTTTCATCTCTCACTTGGTTATTTGTAAATCATTGTAACGTTTAAAATTTTGAAAGCTAAAACACAATGAAATAAGAATTCTAAGAAACTTTGACATGTCAGTGTCATTTGCACTTTGTATAGTTTGCTATACAAAGTGCAAATGACAAAAGCTGCACTCTGCTCATGTCAAAGTATAATAACATACTACAGAAGAAAATATACAATTAGCTATTAGCAGCAAAGAAAGCACCAAAAGATAGTCCTGAAGAAAGTGATTGCCTATTAGGAAATCCTGCTAATCATTAAGACTAATTTTAGAATAATATCTAATCGTTTCCCTTAGTCAATAAGGAAAATTTTGTGTCGGTTTCGTAATGGCAATGATATTCTTGAAACCAACCTATTAACTTGAGGCATGAATGAACCCTTGCTTTATACACATACAAAGAAAACTAACATATTGACATGAACATAAATAAGGGGAGTGCTATGCTTCATCACCAAGATGCATGCCAACACGCAGTAGATGGATTAATTGTTCTAAATAACAGCTTTTACTTCCTGAAAGTTTAACAACAGAAACAAAATTAGATTAACACTCTACTGATCTGTCAATATTCATGAATAGTAAAAGCGGGGAATATTGGTAAGGTACGAGACATATGACTGTCCTCGAGCAAGGCCATATACAAACACCAATTAAAACGAGAGTTACTTTACTAGTATTGAACCCTTGACCTAGTAGTCTGGAGAGAACTCCCCAACCACTAATGAACAAGGATGACAGGTAAACGATAGTTACTTTCTTGTTGCTGCAAAAGAACAATCTGCATTTCACGACAATGTGCATTGAGCTCCTGTTATCTAAAATATGGACTGCATGAGGCAGTAACTTCATGTCTCCTCCAGCTTCACCAACACTAACAATTTTTTGACACAGAAGCTTTCTTCCTTCCGCCAATAACTCTATTATTAATAATTTAGTTACACTGATATCTATCTTTACAAGCCCTTATTCTCTTATTTAAGTCTCATGAAAACCATATTTATATCTTAATGCAAACAAAACAAACAGAACCATGACATCAAGTGTATAAAGAGGTCGAGATTTTATTCTTACAGGGATTTATTATTATCACTCCTCTGTATTTACTTCAGTTGCTTGATCTAGCAAATATTTCAGATTGCCAAATAAATAGTTGCATCAATGACCAAGTATTACTTGAGATGCGTTAAAGTAAAGCATTAGTTTCTCAACTTTAGCATACCATGAAATTTGAAGACTCAGAAAGTTATTATATTGTACATAGTCCAAAAGACACAAGATTACAATGTCATCAGGATTGGGTCATGACAACAGCAATTCTGTTAAAATAAGGAATAAAATTCCATTTTTTTTAGGATTAGGACCCTTTTTAATCATAATTTATTTCTCTCCTCCTCCCCTAATATCTATAGTTCCACATCACTCTCATAACCATTGCAGGTAAATTTGTTGTCTTATTCTGACATTCTCTATCACTTATTCTTGCTTTTATTATTATTATTATTATTATTATTATTATTATTTTTCCAACATTTTTCTCTTTTGGGAACAGACTAAAAAGGAAAGAGCTGTACATAAAATGGAACAGAGGAAGTACAATTTGCAACTCTATTAAGAAACAAGATAAAGAATTTTGGGCCCTCTTTTTTCCTGATATGGTAATAATTTCTATTGATAAGTTTGGGGCTAACAAAACACGTATACAAGAGGTATACCAAAAAGTAGAAAACCTACAAAAGATATGGTTCTTTACGAAAGACACTCAATCTTTTATACATAAAAGGGGCCTCATCGGTGCACCTACAAGGGATAACAGACTACTTCTCAATTGTCCAAAATTCATCTCTACCCCTTCAAAAGGTCTCCTATATTTTCCTATCCAAACGATCCACAAAAGTGCTAATGGAGCCACATTCCAAGCCATGTGTCTTCTCTTCCATCTACCGCAAAGCCAACTGAAACGAAGTTCATACTAAAATCTCTTTCTCTTATATTCCCCTGTCCTTTGGTGAAAAATAAAAACAGTTTACACGTAAGCGACAAGGAAAACCACCAAAACTAGATACTATAGCAGATCTTAACTCTTATTACATGGTCCCCTACTTCCTTATTAAGTTAGATTTTGAAGAGAATTAGTAATTAAGGCCCTAGAATCATATCAGAGGCTATGCCTAGTGTTATTGGCACATTCACCTTGCATGGTTCTATGTCCCTGGCACTCTTTATTCTTAACCTATCTATAGGGTCGACACATTCCTTTGAAACACCAAGCACTACAGCCAAATAACCGTCACAAAAAGAAGTTATTTCATGGAAGTATGCAAAAAGAAAAAGGACAAATGAGATCTCTAAGCAGATGTGGTGTGAAGATGTCCTTAAAATATGCAATATCTTTTTTTATATTTAAAAAAGAAACAGGAAAATGTATAACATGGAACTCTTACAAGTCATTAGCTATAGCAGTGCATTCATCTGAGCTTCTGCAGCCTTCAAATTTTGTTGCGTGCTCGGTTCGTTCTGTAGTAGGGGACAACTAGGCTTTCAACGTAGATGTCCGCCGCAACACATGAATGAAAGTTGACAATCTTTGGATATCTGATCAGTTCATCCTCTGGATTGTGTACCATTAAAGTCGATCCAGGGACAAGCAATATTTCACCTTTGTTTGACATGCAAAGTGTTCGATCAATAAAAGGAAAATACACATGACTAGGATATTTGACAGTATAAATTTTTGTCCAAGAATCTTCAACCCCATACTCTCTCATAACCCACACATCTGCGTGACTTACAGAATACTTACAAATCATTGAAAGATCACTTCCCAATACTCCAAGCTCCAAACAAAAATCTCCTTCTACGTAGCGGGGCTCCTCCACCTTTCCCCATTTCTCATCAGCCAAATCAATAGAAATGATGTTCCAGTTCTTATGAAAAGCCCAATTATTAGGCCAATGAAGCTCCCCAGCCCAATGAAGCTTCCCATTTACAAACTTACCTGTTTCAAAGAATCGCATCGCATCGGGAATATCAATCTTACTTCTCCAAGAATTACTCTTTAGACTATATATTTTGACCTCAACCTGATGCAACATTTCATTGTCGTGATTCCTAAACATACCTACTACCTTATAATCGTCATTGGACTCATCATATCCAAAACCATATTTGAACCTACCGAAATGGTAACCACCACTTACTGTAGGTCTAGAATCAGGCAAATTCTTGTACCTTCTAACTGATGGATTCCATAGAAACAAGTCATTATCATCAATGGCAAGACAAATCAATCCATTAACCGAACCCACAATGGTAAAAGTTTTGTGGGGTTTATTCATGGGATAATTCAAGTGAAATGCCTTAGTCACAGAATCATTACGTAAAGAGCTATGAGAACAGTCCCTAAGAGTGTATAACATATTCCTAACCTCTGTCAACACAAGCCTGTGGTGCGTGTAATCTTTGTTATTAGCAGATACACTAAGATGGGTTTTGACAAATTCAGGGCTAGAAACCAAAGCAAGCCAAGATTTTGCGACAGACCTGAACCGCACGAGGGTTTTCACTGTAAGTCTTGAGAGGATTTCAGTGATGAGTTCTGTTGGAAGGGTAGGGACTATCAAGATTGAATCTTCCATTTGAGAGTTACAAGACTGCGGATTGCGAGATCGAAGCCACGGTCTTATAATTGATCTTGAGAAGTCCTTCTACTAGTAGGTCTGAATCAGCTATAAAACCTGGAATGTCTCTTTTTAGCCGGGAGTTCTTGTTGATTTTTCGCATCTTTAACAAAATAGCCGGTGGAATTCAATATTTGTTATAAAATAATAATAAAAAAAGAGTATTGCAAAGAAAAGTACCAAGGGAGAATTCTTATTGATTTGGGATAAATTATAATAAAATAGTATCCTAGTTGACTTAGTCACTAAGTAAAATCTCTAAGATTTCTCTAAAATATAGATATTTACCTTAAATAGAATTTTATTTATAACACTTCCACTTGAATGTCTATTCAACAAATAATGTGTCACGTTAAAACCTTAACTAAAATAAAATTTAATGGGAAAAAAATTCTAGTAAAAGAAAAGGAGTACACATATCTAACAATACGCCTTTTGGTTGCCTCGTTAAAAACCTTGCAAGGAAAACTCAGTGGGACAAAACTTTATAAGGAAAAAAGAATGCAACGCGCATTAACTCCCCCTGATGAGAGCATCAATTCACATCTTTGAACCTTCACATTCCAATCTTGTGCACTAGCTTCTTGAAGGTTGATTGCCACCATAGATTTGATGAATAAATCATTCATATTAACTTCAATGAATATGTTGCACCTTGAAAATCTTCGCTATCACATTATCATGCTTATAGAGAATTGATAATTCATTTCGCGTAACCTTTTCTCAAATGTTTATCATCTCTCCCCCTCATGTTAGAAAAACTAACTTGCTTCCTCAATTTTGGGAACTTATCTTTGTGTGTTATGGTGTTAATCAAAATATACACCGCACATCAATAATAATAATAAGATGGAATTATTTGGTTCCTGACTCTGAACCAGTTGTGAGGGGAGGAGAATGTAATATACTTTCGTATATAACGTATATCAAATTGATATAGATAACATTGTTCTCATAAGCAATAGTTTAGCTATTAAGTGGAGGCATTCAATAAATTATTTTTCTGAACCAACTGTGATGTAAACCAACTTATCAAGATGAACTATAAAAATCTGGAATATGCTCTAAATTAAATTATTGAGCATGTTACCTCACAAATACCAGGTTGCGGGTTAATCGCACATGTAACCATCTCATAGATGCATCTTATGTGGTATACATAGCAGGTGAATGGGCCCATATTCACCTTTGATATTTCCAGCATTCGCAGGATTCAATCTCAATTTTAGTTGGTATACTAATCGCGAGAACAAGCAAAATAAGAGAATTCATAAAGAACTTTCTTGTTCTTTAATATTTATCCATGTGAATTTTCTTTTATTTTTGCACATCATACTTAAATTAACATGGCTATAATCAATTATGTCAATTGAATAAATTATAAATATTGATAAACTTCAGGTTTATACCATGATGTGTGCAATTAGCAATAAACTCCAAGTTTGTTATGATATGGGTTTTTATATCAATAAACATCCACTTTATTGTGGTATTCTTTTATTTGTGTAGTACAAACTGGAGAATAAAGCAGGCAACTTTTCACATACATATTACCCCGCTACAAGTTGTAGTAATAGAAGATATTAAATATTTCCTTTTTTATAGTCTCAATATAATCAACTGCTTTCGCGAATACTTTAGAAACTCAATAAGTTTCTTTGAGACTTACTACAATACAATACATTATTGATAATCAATTTTATTTCTCCAAAGTAGTATAATTGGCTCTTCTAGAGCTTTCAGTTAATTTTGTACTACCACATATTCATCAAAATTCATATAGTGAATATCACTTTCAAGGAGAAAGTTATACAATTATGATCATGGTCAATATCATCATAGGCAAGATATTTTACTTCTATTACTTATGCCATGTAATAATCACATTGCCATAATATTTTGGCATAATCACAATAGGTACGTGATCAATGACCATTCATGCCATAATAATAAGATTATTTTTTTATTTTATCTCAAACCTCCTTTTAGAGGTGAGTGTGGTATATTCACTATCACTAGCACGTTCATATTCTTCCAAGAATGAATATGTATTCATAAATCAGATGTTGTCATATTCACATCACGAATGGACCATAATCATCTATATGTGTTTTACAAAATCTCATGTCAAATCGATGACAAATATTACTTTCAAAGAGTGAAAGATTATTTTGAGAATTCTTATTATTCTCATTATCACAATGATGACGATTATAATTTCGTATATTGCTACGTCCACATCCATTGATACCTTCACGGTAATAAGTTTGTCATCTTTCAGATTTATTGGGAATTCCTCCACTACTAGAGTTATCGAGCCCCGAGCGTGGATTTTCTAAAGTCGTCGTATTGGCTGGTGAGGAGTTTGTGGCGCGTTCGGAAACCCCCTAACAAAGGATTGAAGAGCATTATTCACGTGTTATGCAATCAATTGCTTTAAAACGTCTTGTTCTACGGTTTGTTCATCCACTTGTTGATCATTAGCGTGTGATCCATCTCTCAGGGGATCATTCACGGGACTGACGAGGGGATTCTGTTGGAGAGTGATGTGGTGATGTTCCCTCTTGCAGGATTAGTTAGTTATTGTCGTTACTAGTTGGCACAATTTGGTTGTGAGAAAGAAGAATTGGAAAGTAAAAATATTATCAAATTCCCGATAACGCAACCAATTTATTTAACCAAAAAATAGAATTTTCAGTTAAAGCTTATATTTAGAAGAAATTGGGTTACTGATAACCAAATAATACTCTACTTTTTCAACAATCCGTTTGAAAAGAAAGAAATAAAAATAGCAATGTAAATTAACAAAAAGAAATAAAGAATGAAATGACAATCGATCCCTCATGTTTAGTAGAAGGCTTTGGTAAAGCAAGAAATTGTAAGTATATTTCAGTAATGCTTGGAACTTATCCTTACAAGCGAAATTCTCTATCCTTATATAAGAGTGTCTAATCATAACGCTTTTCCCTACTTATGACGAATTCATTATGAGCATTAATGGTATTGATTGCTCGTTATTGTTGGTAACTATAACTAACGTATTCATAGCTATAAATGTCTTATAACGATTCTGATTCTCTTTTCATATTTATTGTTGGTTCATGAATCTTCCCTCATTTTTGGCCTTGACTCATTCCACTCGCGCCTCTTCCTTGACAACTGTTTAGGCTCGGTCATCTGTTCTTTACTATTTCGTAGGTGTTTGAGCCGTATCTTCCTTGCATTCTTAATTTCACTAATTGAATATTCCAGTTGTCGCTTCATCATTGTTCCACATGTCATGCTTTGTCAGCTCAGTAAGGTTCCACGTGTGACATCTTTTTTCTACCAGTTTCTTCAATTGATTTGTTATTGCTCTTGTTGCTATTGTTGCTCCGTGTTTGGCACTTGTTGTGTAGCCAATTTGGGGAACTTTTGCAACCCTCTTATTGTTATAGTGGAGTTTTTTGGATCTTTTTGATCCCGTAATTTTTACCTTCGATTTGAAAGGTTTTCCACGTTAAAATATTATGTTCTTTATTTTTTTTATATTCGGGTTTGCCGCTTTCTCGACATAACACTCCCCCTGTCACTTCTTTATGTGACAATATCACTATTTGGGAGTCAAATAATTTTTTTTATAATATATTTTATAAATATTTTAAATTATAACTATTTTGACTTTACTTTTTATATAATTTTTAAATATATAAAAAATCAAAATATGTGAAAATTCTAAGTGTGACCCTGATATTCTGAAAAGATTCGGCATAACCTGGAATGGAGAGACTAATCTCCAAATTGATTAATTAATCCAACCGTACATAATAATTTGTGAAGACTTTCTTTCCAAAGAGAGCAAATTATAGTGTGTTTAAATATAACTACGTCTACGTATATTTTACTGGTAAATTGTGTTATTATTCATATTGCTTTTTTCTTTTACTGTTAAATTATTATTGTTGTTAATAACAGCTTCCCTTTCCATAAAAGTTCAACAATATAAATGAATCAGAATAATAACTTCATGATCTGTCATGAGGTATACCGTAAAAGGCAACACATAGAGCTGTCCCCGGGCATGGTCATATATACACCAAACATCAAATAAAACAAAAGTTACTTGTTGTAGCAAAAGAACAAGCTTCATTTCACTGAGTCAATAAAAGGAGAAATTTAAAAATAGTTACAGTTTTAAAAGTAATTGCAATTTAGTCACTTTTTTATGTAAAGATAAATTTGAATAAAAATACTGTTCAAAATTCGGAAAATACCCCAGCATAATATACTGGAGTTTCAGTATATATTTGAATGAAAACACTGTTCAAAATTCGAAAAATACTCCAGTATAATATACTGGAGTTCCAACAAAGTATACTGGTTCAACATAATATGCTGGAAGGTCATACACATGTGTTCGAATCTCCAGTATATTATGCTGGAACTTTTCGCATGTTGGAGTTCCAACATAATATGCTGGAAGTTCATACACAGGTGCGCCAAACTCCAGTATATTATACTGGATCGGTCTCTGTTGTAGCAAAATAGTGACTATTTTTTAATGATTTGAAAAATAATGACTATTTTTGAATGACAATTTCGAAAACTGGTTAGCCCGTGCTATTTTTATTCAATACAATATATGGCCAGCTTGGGCCCACCAAGGCTAGGCAATGGAAATAAATTAAATCCACAGCTCCAATGTTTGGACCCACTCAATTGACAAGTCCACCCTTTGAATGAGCCATTGCTCAAAATCAAATATATAAAGATTATATATATCTATATCTATACTATATTAAACGAAGGCCTTTAGTAAAAATATCGTTCGTTTTTTTATTCTTAAAAAAACTTTTATATTGGACAAATTTGTAATTCAATTATTTTTCTAGTATTTAAAGGTTTAAAATCAACTCAACTTTTGGTTATTTAATCTTTCTTTAACTGAACCATATAGAATATATTAATATTTAGGACTTTAAAATCATTAAGATTTTGCCATATACAAATTCTAATTCCAACTATGTAATCAACTAAGATTTATATCATATAAATTATACCAAAATACTAAAACGAAACTCTTCATTATATTTCTTGTCAACCATGTTGAGAGGTAACTTCTTTTCTATTCTTTACTAGATGATGTACCCGTGCGATGCATGGACCCAATTGTTGCTTTTCTTTTTTCTTCTTCTGATTTTCTTTTATTTAATATTTTTTGGTCTATTGCTAATTACACACTTTCTACGCCTTTAGGGAAAGAAGAAAGAGAATAGGCTTTTGTGTAATATCATATAAAACCACGATTACATGTATTGTTATTTATCGTTTGCATTATGTGCATTTTGATTTTTCTGAATAATATTATACCAATAACTTTGAAATACCTGTTGAAGTTTAATGCTTTATTATACAATGATTGGATAATAATTCAAGTAGAATTTAAATTATTTCTACATAGGGTCTACACTTTTTTATTTTTAAAAGAGTATGTCCTTGATTTTCAAGCTTCTTTCTTATCTTCTCATTAAGTAGAAGAGTCGATGTGACGTATTTGAACTCAATGATGGTCTTACCATGCAAGATGGTTGTTGCCAAATTATCGTACGAATATGTGAACGGGTTCATTAGTAAGATAGATTTGTCTTCTTCCTCGATCTTTACTCCGAGTTTGGTGAGCTGTGTGATTAGTCTGTTAAACAAATTTAAATATAACAAAAAAATTTGCCTTCAACTATGTGTAGGGCGTATAACTGCTTTTTCAGGTACAATTTATTTATCACTATTTTGGACATAGGTAGACTTTTCAACCTTGTCCAACTGCCATATGAAATATCTTCATCAGTAATGTTATTAACTACATCATCTGATAAGTGAAATCTGATATCACTAGTAGTGTTTTCATCCAAATCACCCCAATCCTTAGCTTTCATGGTATCGGGCTTCTTGGAATCGACATCTAGCACCTTATGTAATCCTTGTGTATGAGCAGATCCCATCCTTCTTTGAAATATTGAGAAATCGCTATCTCTATTGAATTTTACTACCTCGTACTTTACTCCGGATATTTTTTCACCGAGTACAGTACTCTCGATCGTGAATAGTATTTCTGTAAACAAGCAGAACCTAAGCTTTGATACCAATTATTCAAAATAAATGACTCACAAAAAATAATATTCATGGTAATAAAAGTGAAATAATAACGTAGCACCAAGATATGGTAATGAACAAGAATAAAAGAGTAACAACGATACCAAATTTTTACGTGAAAAACCCTTCTAAATAAGGAAAAAAGTCACGATCCTGAGAAGAACAACTGATATTATTATAGCAAGAAATTTACACTTTCTAGGCCCGAGTAATATACTCCAAATACTACTACAACACTCAAAAGAAATAATCCTATTTTGATATTTTTTGACCTCGCTATAATATCGCTCACTCTCTATTTTTCACACAAACTATTTTTTATATCCTACCTGTGATGCCTCATTTTTCTTTCTTCCTATGTTGGTGTGTTGAAAGACGTGAAAGAGTTCTCCTTTTATCGGAGAAAAATACGTTGCCTCCACAGGAGGAGCTTCAATTATCCTCCATTCATTTCCAACTTGGGGCCAAAATAATAGCAGGCGAATGCCTATTACAAATAGAATGGACCCCACACATTTTAGAAACCTAATTTAACAGCTATGATCATGAAGGTGGGGTAGGGGTGCCAAAGAACATGGGAATATATATAGGAGAAAGAGATTTTGAGATGAACTTCGTTTAAGAGACCCTCCCTGTTTCAAGTAAAAGGGCAAACTTTTTCCATATGTATTATTTTGAGCAAGAATTAGTCGTACTATAGGGAATTGTTTTTATCTTGTTTCTAAATAGTGGAAAATTGTACTCCCCTGTCCTATTTCAAGTTGAATCTTTCCTTTTTAGTGTGTTTCAATAAAAGAAAAAATTCGAAGAATAGTAACAAAAGCAAGAACATGTGATGAAATGTTAGATTGAGGCAAAAAGTCTAGCTGCAATGATAATGAGAGAAAAGTAGAATTATAGAGATAGGGGACTTGAGGAGGGATATAGATTTCCTGGAACCTAGTTTGTTAATTCAGTTATTATTATATATTAACTTGAAATTATTTTAGGAATTCATAAATTTAAAATTGTAAATCCGCCTCTATCTCAACTATATTTGATTGGTCATTGACGCAACTATTTCTTTTGACTATCTTAAAAATATCCCAGTTGAAGCAGCTGAAGGAAATGTAGAGGAAGGATAATAGTTAATCAACAAGAATAACAATATGAGAAGGGTGTTTAACCAAAGAATTAGATCCTTTGACCAAAGCTATTTTTAGGATGAACACGGGTTTCTGATAATCCAGGAAATAATAATGAATAAAAAAGAGTAAGTAAATAGAGAATAATATGATGCACAAAAAAGTAAAATGTATTGTATTCGTAGTTCAGATGCCTTTACAAGTTATATTTTCTTCCCTTATATAGGGAATTTCTTAATATAACGTCTACCACTTACAATGATCGCTCATTAGTGACTAATTATTACATTAATGAGACGTTACAAAGAATAACCGTAACTGTTGCGTGAAGGTTGTGTAACGTGTGAGTCATTAATTGAGGATCGCTGAATCTGCCCGTAGCTCTGTCTGGATTCATTCTGACCGTGTCTCTTCTTTGTCTCAATCAGGTAAGTTTCTCGTAGTTGATTTCCCCGTAGGTTTATTGAGTCGTGCCTCTTTGCTTCACACCTCTTTATTGAATCATGTCTAGCTGACATGTTTTCCTTGATCCACGTAGCCGGCTGAGTCATCGGAAATTATCATACGTGTGAAAATCTTTTTTACTAATACAGATAGTTCCCCCACTTACCATTTATTTATCGATTAATATTTGGTAAGTGGATACGTATTTATGGTGGGAATATTTTGCCGCTGCTTCATCTCGAAACATTGTATCCTTTTCTGAACAGAGGCGTCGCTTGTCACTTCTATTTAATGCTCAAGCCACGTGTTCCCACTGGATTGGTTCTGCAGTTACTCGGCACCTTTTAGGCTTTTTGCGGCTGCATCAGTCATGAAGTGACACCTTCAATCATGACTTTTTCATCATTGTTTTTCTCATGTTTGACGGTTGTCTTCAAGTATAAATACCTCTTTTCTTTTCTTTACTTCCACAAAAAAATTCTAACTTGTCTTATTTATTTGTAAAGAGTTTTCCCTTATCTTCGTAAATATGTCTTCATCGAACCAACCTAAAGGAGTGATAAATGTGGATGATTTGACCCCTTCTTCTGCTCCGATGCGGAGCCGGAGAGGTGGTAGACTGAGGAGTTTAGGCTCTACTCCTTTAAGAGGCTCTTCTTCTTCCCAGATTACTTCCCCTCCTTCTGCTAGGTGTTTAGTTTCTCCAAGAGCTAGGGCTTCTAGATCTTCGTCTAGGGTAGAGAATATCATGAACCCTTACGCGAACCACGAGTGGATGAAATCATTCCTGCTGAGTTTACCTTCTCTAGGGATAGTCAGGTCCTTGTTGATCAGTCGTTATCCCTTGATAGTGTTGATAGGTACCCTACCCTTATTACCGAAAGTTTAGTTCCCCTTGTCCGCGGGGAATGTTCTTGGAAGTCTGATTTTCCTATCATCGTTCCGAATAAGAACCAAATAATAACATCTTACAAGACGGGGTATTCTTACGTTTATACCTACCCTTTTACTTTAGGGTTTAAACCTCCTATTGATCCAGTCATCATTGAATTCTGTCGTTTCTTCAAAATCTGTTTAGGACAAGTCGGTCCTCTTGTGTGGAGGGTTGTTGCGTGTCTCAGATGTTTAGCTACTTTAGCCTCAGTTCCTTTCACCTTTAATCATCTCATTCATCTTTATTCTCCTGCCTTATTTCGTCAAGGGATTTTTACTTTGGCTTCCAGGAGTAAAAGAGTGATGGTAACCCCTGAAGACGATAAGGATAGAGGTTGGTACCTTCAGTACGTTGCTGCGCCCACTGCTGGTTTAGTGGGTGAAGAAAATCCTCCCTTCCCTAAGAAGTGGAATCGTGCACGTGAGTACATTTTAGCTCACATTTGTTATTTTTCCTTTTTGCTTTAAGTGTTTTATTAACATCGTAGCTATTTCTTCTTCTTTCAGAAATCATGGGTACTGTTGAGAATGTCTCCGGTATCCGTAGTTGGGTAGAAAAGTTGTTGTCGATTGCTAGCTATTTCTTCGTCTTTCAGCAATCATGGGTACTGTTGAGAATGTCTCCGGTATCCGTGGTTGGATAGAAAAGTTATTGTCGATTGCTCCGTTGGAAGAAAGGTCTTGGAAGTACTTCTCCGGGAAGTACGGTTGGAAAGTGAAAACTCACGGTAAGTGAAGCTTTTGTTTTCGTTTCTTTTTTTGCTCGAATCTCTTTCTCATTTTAACCCTTTATTTTTGATAGGGTTTCCTATCCGTGGAGTGTCTGCTGCGCCTATTTCAAAATGTCCCTGGCTCAGGACCAGGAAATTATTGCTGGTTCTTCTTCTTCGAAGAGGAAGGTTGGTGGGTCTAGGACCTTAGAAGAAGAAGAAGAGGAGGAGGAGTCCTTGGTACACAGGTCACGTAGAAGGAGGGTGATTTCAGACGATGAGTCTACACCCGTGGATGTGATTATCGTACCTGAAGTCAGACCTTCTTCCTCCGAGGATGCTTCTCTCTCTCTTGTGCATGATTCTGTGGATCATTTGTTCCGTGAAGGCTTTGGCCCCGCTGTTAATGAAGTTCCCTTAGCTATTTTTCCTCCTTCTTTTAGAGAAGTTCCTTCATCTGCTCCTATTATTTCCTCTGCTCCCGTTACTACTTTGCCTGTGGCTTCTTCAGCTCCCCTAACTTCCGTTCCTGTGGCTTCTACATCTCTGCCTGCTTCCGTGCCTTTTATTAGAGAAGTAGGGTCTTCCAGCAAGGAGATGCGACAGGTTCTAATAGAGGTTCCAGCTGGTAGGAGTTTTTTTAAGAAATCCGGCCAGCCTGAGGTGTGACTGAAGCCCTTCATAGGCCCAACAGAGAGGTACAATCTGGATAGCCATAGTTCTCTTACCTGGGCTAATGAAGTCGTGCACATATCTTTGAAGGTAAAGTATATTCTTTTGCATTTCATTCTTGTACATGTAATTGTCGTATCTAATTTATTTCCTTTTTGTAGATCAACCTTATAGGCATGGAGCTCATGAAGAGGGTTTCTAATGCGGAGCAGAAATAAAAGAGTGGCACGCTGAAGCGGGTAACTGGAATGGGCAATATGACAGTCTAAGGATCGACATGGAAGCCTTAGAAGAAGAAAAACGCACCTTGGAGCGACAGATGAGAGTCACGGCAGCGGAGTTGGCATTGGAGAAGGCTTCTTTCAACCAGGCGGACAAAGACAAGAGCATCCTTGAGTCTTCATTTGCTGAACAGTTGTCCTGTGCCTCAGAAGAAGCTCAGAGTTTAAAAGCTTTACTAGAACAGAAAGAAGAGTACTCAGGCGAGCTTATGCAGTCTATGACTCAGACCCAGGAGGATCTTCGTAATGCCTTGGACAAAATTCAATTCCTGGAGAAGTCTGTTGCACCTTTAAGGGCCGCCAAAGATGCTGTTGGGGCTGAGAGGGATGGGCTGAGAGCTGAGATCATGATATGGGAGAATGATTACCAAGCTCTTGAAGAGGCGGCATCAGTCAATGTTAGTTGGGCGTACATGAATTCTCGCCTTGACACATTGACGGAAATGAGTCAAGGGGGTTTCGACCTTAATGTTGAAATAACTAAATTTAAAGAAGCCACGGAGAAGGCTCAACAAGGTCAGAATATCTCTTCACCTGAAGGTGAGGCTCCTGCTACTCAAGTTCCCTCGTCTCCAGTTGTTCCTGCTCCCTCTGTCGGTGAAGAAGTCGATCCCCCTCCTCAAGACAATTAAGATGTTGGTTCTCCCCCTTTTTTTTATTTGATTGGTGGTTACCCCCAGCTCCATCGGGGGTAAGTTTGGATCTTTTAAAGTCCCCAACTGACAACTTAGGGGCACCTTAATGTACATACAATATATACGACTAAGTATAAGTTTAATACTTAGTTTCTACTTAGCCGTTTTTACATATCAATTCAAAATGTGACTTTTGTTATTGAGTTTCTGTTCTACTCTTTAAGTCTTTTGCATGCTTTATTTTTCGAGGTTTTAGTTTTACCTCTGAGTTTTGCATATACAATGCTTTAGATTACTCGCACCATTTCATAATAGGCACGGTGCCATATAAAATGTGTGCCTTTTTGTAGTAGGCATAATTTATGAAAGAGGGCCCTTTTTGATCGACACTTAATGAAGAAGACGTCTCAACTTCATAAAGGTGTAATAATGCAATAGAGTGATAGGAATTTTTCACATGTTTAAGAATGTTTCTGAGGAAAGTTTTTTGTTTGAACTTTCACAACATTTTACATGTGTTTGATTATCGTCTAAAACTCATGAACTGTTTTCTTTTAACAGATTTGATATACACTTGTATTTCGTAACTGTTTTTCGTATGTAACAGTTTTTCGAGTTAATACAAGAGAGAAACTATTTTTCATTCGTAATAGTTTTTATTCAAGTTGGGGTTTTCACCCGTAACTTTTTTTGTTGACAACATTTTTCAATAAGCATGAGGGAAATGCTCTTACATCCGTAACTGTTTTAGTTGATAAGATTTTTTTGAACAAGTACAAGGATTTTGATCTTTCATCCGTAACTGTTTTATTTGATAACAGTTTTCTATATGAGTACAAATATTTCGTAACTGTTTTTAGTTACAACAGTTTTGAATGAGTACAATGATGATGATCTTTTATCTATAACTGTTTTTGGTTAAAACAGTCTTTCTCTTGAATAAGTACAAAGATGCGCATTTCTTCCTCGTAGCTAACATTTTTCCTTTTAACCTGAACATGTTCGAAGGTTTTTTGGATTAGGCTTTGTGTTTAAGTCTTTGACTCTTTCGATTTTTCTCATATCACTTGACTTGTTGGGTAGATGGATCTTCAGGCTCGAACTTTGACTTTTTGATAGTCTTTTTTGCTTCGTCTTTTCCTGCCATACTGTATAGTCCCCCACGTGTTTGAGCTTTGAAGAATGAAATCTCGAGCACTTGACTATTCCTTCCTTGTGGTCCTTTTCCTGAAAAAGAAAAACATACGGGGACTCGAAGGTATATAGTTTTTAGATGATGANTATAGTCCCCCAAGTGTTTGAGCTTTGAAGAATGAAATCTCGAGCACTTGACTATTCCTTCCTTGTGGTCCTTTTCCTGAAAAAGAAAAACATACGGGGACTCGAAGGTATATAGTTTTTAGATGATGACTGCTTAACCCTTTAAAACGTCCATCAGAAAGTGTAACCCTAGACCGGGAATTCAGTTACTTCCTCGCGTCTTTGCAGGTCTAATATCATCATCTGGTGATGGGTTAGCTTTATGCCTATCATCTAAAAAGGTTAGTAAAATTTTAAATGTTCAAAATAAAATCGAACGTGTGATACCTGACCGGGGGTACTTCTTTTCCTTAGAAGTATTACTTCTTCAAGTGGATGGCATTCCAACTTGTTGGGTAGGATTCTGACGTCCATAGCTTCCAGCTCGTAGACGTCCTTCCCAGCTATGCCTCGGACTTTGTAGGGTCCTTCCCAGTTTGGACTTAGCTTTCCTGCGCCTGCTTCTTTCGTTGATTGAAAGACTTTTTTGAGGACGAAGTCCCCAATCTTGAAGTATCTGAGATGAGCTTTACGGTTGCAATAACGCTCTATGATTTGTATTTGAGCTGCCACCATATTAATGCTGCTTCTCTCCGTGGTTCAAGCAGGTCCAGATTTGTCTTCAATTCGTCGTCGTTTGCTTCCTCCATGGCTGTTGTAAACCTTATGCTTGGTTCGCCAATCTCTACAGGTATTAAGGCTTCTGAGCCATAGACAAGTGCGAACAGAGTTTCTCTCGTGGCTGTTTTTAAAGTTGTTCTGTATGCCCATAGTACCGCTGGTAACTCATCAGGCCAATTTCCTTTGGCTTTATCTAGCCGCTTCTTTAGATTTTTGATGATGACTTTATTCGTTGACTCAGCTTGACCATTATCCACGGGGTGGTATGGCGTTGAAGTGATCCGTTTGATTTGCCAGCTTTCGAAGAATTCTGTGATTTGCGAGCCTATGAATTGTGGGCCATTATCACACACGATCTCCTTTGGTATCCCAAAGCAGCATATTATGTTTCTCCATAAGAAGCTTTTAACTTCCTTTTCTCGAACCTGTTTGAATGCTTCTGCCTCTACCCATTTTGTAAAGTAGTCGGTTAGCACGAGTAAAAACTGTACCTGTCCTTTAGCTGTGGGAAGAAGTCTCACTATGTTCATACCCCATTTCATGAAGGGCCATTGGGATATTATTAGATGCAATAATTCCGCTGGTCGATGCATGTTATTGGCAAACATTTGGCATCTGTCGCATTTGGATACGAAGTTCTCGGCCTCTTCCTCCATCTTAGGCCAATAGTATCCAGCTCTGGTTAGGGTTTTTACCAATGATCTCGCCCCTGAGTGATTTCCACAGTGTCCTTCATGGATTTCTTTCATCACAAACTCTGTTTGGTTAGGTCCGAGGCATTCTGCTAGGGGCCCTCCAGATATCTTGCAATATAATGAGTTGCGAATGAGGCAGTACCGTGCAGTTTTGCGGCGAAGTGCTTGAGCTGTTTTCTTATCTTCAGGTATGGTGCCATTCTGCAAAAAAATTAAGATATCATTTCTCCAATCCCAGGTTAAATTGTTGAAAGTTACCTCATTTCTGTCCTGGTTGATCGCTGAATGGAATAGATGAACGAAAATTGCATTGTCTTTGTTTGTTACTTCCGTGACTGCTACGAGGTTAGCTAATGCATCTGCTTCTACATTTTCCTCTCTAGGTATCTATATTACCTTCCATGTTTTGAATTGTCTCACCAGTTCTCGCGACTTTTCCAGATATTGTTGCATCCGAGTCTCTCGAGCGATGTACGTCCCCTGCATCCGATTTACTACCAGTTGGGAGTCGCTTTTGATTACGATTTGCTCGATTGAAAGTTCTCGTGCGAGATCTAGTCCTGCAATGACAGCTTCTTACTCTACTTCATTGTTAGTTATAGGATAACATTTGATAGCATGTCGTGTCTTTTCACCCGTGAGTGATATTAAGACTATGCCTAAGCCAACACCTTTTATATTAGAAGAACCATCGGTAAATAGGGTCCATAGACCCGGATTAGCACCGTTAAATAGTTGTAACTCTTTTTCCACCTCAGGGACAATGCTATTACTAAAGTCAGCGACAAAATCAGCTAAGATCTGAGACTTGATTGCAGTCCTAGGCTGATATATTATTTCATGCTCACTTAATTTTATGGCCCACTTGGCTAATCTTCCTGATAGTTCTTGTTTATGTAGTATGGTTCTTAATGGATACGAGGTCACAACTGTGATTGGATGACATTGAAAGTATGGCCTTAATTTTCTAGATGCCATGATTAGAGCTAATGCAAACTTTTCTAGATGTGGATATCTAGTTTCTACATCTAGTAATGTCTTGCTTACATAATAAATAGGAGATTGTACCTTTATCCTCCCTTACCAATACTGCACTTACAGCAATTTCCGAGATGGCAAGGTAGACGTACAGCCTCTCCCCCTCCTTTGTCTTTGACAACAACAGAGGTTTTGATAGATAAGCCTTTAGATATTTGAGAGTCTGTTGACATTCTTCAGCCCATTCGAACCGACTTTTCTTTTTTAAAACTGCAAAGAATTTAAAACTTTTCTCGGAAGATTTGGAAATAAATTTTCCTAAGGCTGCAATTCTTCCCGTTAGTCTTTGAACTTCTTTTTTGTTTATAAGTACATCAGGTATTTCTTATATAGCTTTAATTTGAGCAGGATTTACCTCTATTCTTCTGTTTGATACAAGGAAACCCAAGAATTTACCTGATTCTATGCCAAAAGCGCATTTTTCTGGATTCAGCTTCATATTATACCTGGTAAAATGTCAAAGGTAATAGAGAGGTGGTGGAAATGGTCTTCCGCCCGTGTTGATTTTACCAGCATGTCATCGATGTAAACTTCCATAGTTTTTCCCAGATGTTCCTGGAACATCTGGGTCACTAGCCTTTGACAGCGTTTTTTAAGCCAAAAGGCATGACTTTATAACAATAAGTCCCCTTGTTTGTAATAAATGAGGTTTTTTCCTCGTCTGAAGGATCCATTTTAATCTGATTATAACCAGAATACGCATCTAGAAAGCTTAACAATTCATGACCTGCGGTGGCATCAATCATTTGATCTATATGTGGTAATGGGAATGAATCTTTGGGGCATGCTTTATTTAAGTCAGTATAATCTACGCATACTCTCCATTTTCCATTCTTTTTAAGTACTACCACAGTGTTAGCTAGCCAGTTAGGGCACGTTACCTCTCGTATCAAACCAATGTTCAAGAGTTTATGTACCTCTTCGTCAATCACTTGGTTCTTGAATGGTCCTTGCATTCTTTTCTTCTGCTTAACAGGTACGAGGGATGAATCTTCATTTAGTTTATGAGTCATCACTTCTGGTGGGATACCTGTCATATCGAAGTGGGACCACGCAAAGCAATCTGCGTTAGCCTTTAAATAATCAATTAACTTACCTCTTCGACCGAGGCTCAGCCTCCCGTGCCTATATACACTTTCTGTTCCGGTTTTTGTTCAAACAATGGAACAACTTCGAGCTCGTCGGTAGTTGTTTTGATGTGCTCGTCTTCCTCCGGTTCATGAATGACATCCGGTCTGGAATCTACATCCGTGTGGTCCAATGCATCTTCCGTGGTGTCTTGATTCACCTTCTCGTGAGTATCTCCTTTCGTATCTGTTTGAACACTCACTTCTTTTGTACCTATTTGGTCAGTAACTTTTTCCGTACCTGTTTGGCCGGTAACATCTGTCTGGGAGATATCTCTATCTTCTGGGTCTTCCGTCTCTACTTTTTTGTTATAACGCACCACATTATTTATATTTCTAGAGGTTTGTTGATCACCTCTAATTTGTCTGATTCCCCATTCTGAAGGGAATTTTATTACCTGATGCAAGGTAGATGGTACTGCTTTCATGTCGTGGATCCATGGCCTTCCCATAATCACATTATAAGTCATGTCAGTGTCAACGACTTGGAATTTGGTGTTTTTAATTACTCCCTCGGCATAAGTGCTAAGTTCGATCTCTCCTTTGGTTATCACTGTAGAGTTGTCAAACCCTGATATGGCTCGTGCCTTTGGGATCACTTGATTCCCCAAGAGCATTTCTTCCACGACTCTTAGCAAGACGATATAGACTGAACTACCTGGATCAATCAACACTCTTTTAACGTTAGTGTCATGAATGAGTAAGGATATTACCAGAGCATCATTGTGGGGGAGCATTAGTCCGCCAAAATCTACATCATCAAAGGTTATATAATCTACGTCTGGATTTTCTCGAACCCGCTTTCCGTGGGTAATTGTGATTTTCGAGGCTAATTTGCAAACTATTCTGTTTACTGCCTCTCCTCCATGTATCACGTTGACGGTTCTTTTTGGAGATGGAGGCCTCGGAGGCTCTTGCATGTTCTTCATGTATGCCTGTTTACCTTTATCACTAAACAATTCTGTTAAATAGCCCTGTTTCAATAATTGTTCTATTTCACTTTGTAAAAATCTGCAATCTGCAGTCCTGTGTCCATGATCATTATGGAACTCACACCAGAAATATGGGTTCCTTTTATTTGGGTTTGACTGCATTTCTTTGGGCCCCCGAACCTTATCTCCCATATTTCTTAATATTGAAACAAGTTCAGGGGTACTTACATTAAAGGTGTGATCCCCAATTCGTGTATTACCTCTAGGTCGTTCATCTCGATCCTTTCTGGATCTAGATAAGGATAAGCCCGCATCTCTGCTTGGTGGTCTATAATCTGACCTGGTGTTTTCTAACCTGGGACGAGTTTCACGTCCCGGTGGTCCCAAGTAAGGATCGTACCTAGTTTTACCTGATCTCTTGTCTGATTCGGAACGTCTGGATATGGTATTATCTTCATCTTTCGAACGAGCAATGCTATCTTCTTCTATTCGAAGTATAGTACTGTACCTGTTATAAACATCATTCCATGTTGTAGCTGGGAATTCTCTCAAGCTTTCTTTGAGTCTCCTCGTGGCTTCTGAGCTTTTGTCATTTAGATTACTTGCAAATGACATGGCTTCCCATTTATCAGGCACCCTTGGTAGTTGCATTCTTTCTCGTTGGAACCTATCTACAAATTCACGGAGTAGTTTCGTGTCTCCTTGCTTTATTTTAAATATGTCCTCCATTCTTTTCTCGACTTTTTGCGCACCAGAGTGTGCTTTTATGAAAGAATCTGCAAGCTCAGCAAAAGAATCAATAGAACTTTCCGGGAGAAGAGAATACCAGGTTAGGGCTCCTTTGGTAAGCGTTTCTCCGAATTTTTTGACAAGGACTAATTCGATCTCTTGTTTTGTTAAGTCGTTGCCCTTTACCCCGGTGGTAAAAGCGGTCACGTGGTCGCGTGGGTCAGTTGTTCCGTCATACTTAGGAACGTCAGGTATTTTAAACTTCTTGGGTATAGGCAAGGGTGTTGCTCTTGGTTTCCAAGGTTGCTGAGAATATCTATCAACATCAATGCCTTTGATAACAGGTGGTACTCCAGGAATTTGCTCGATTCGATCGTTTTGTTCCTTCACCTGTTTCTGCAAGGTTAGTAGTAAATTTTGTAATTCAGAGTTATTAGTCATACTTGGTGTCGATTCGAGAGATTTGTTAGGAGTGTCATCCCTTGTTGAGTTTACCAACCCAGACTGAGGATGTTCCACGGTGATAGTGTTATTGAGAGGTGGTGTCAGTGATGTAGGTGATGCCGCTGGTAATCCCCTTGCAAATTCTTGCAAAGCTTGGCCCACATACTCTGCAATCATTTGCTTTACCCGATCTTGTTCTACCGTTTGATCATTATTATTGTTGTTGTTATCGGATCTTTCTGGGGATAGTTCCCTTGAACCACGTGGGGTTCCTGAAGGTGATGGAACTGGTGTTCCATTCCTCTGCTGGTTGTTGTCGTTGGAGTTCGACATAGTTCAGAGGATATCTCTTGAAAAGCAAACAAAGATTATCAGATTTTCCGGTAACGGAACCAATCTGTTTAACCAAAGAATTAGATCCTTTGACCAAAGCTATTTTTAGGATGAACACGGGTTTCTGATAATCCAGGAAATAATAATGAATAAAAAGGAGTAAGTAAATAGATAATAATATGATGCACAGAAAAGTAAAATGTATTGTATTCGTAGTTCAGATGCCTTTACAAGTTATATTTTCTTCCCTTATATAGGGAATTTCTTAATATAACGTCTACCTCTTACAATGATCGCTCATTAATGACTAATTATTACATTAATGAGACGTTACAAAGAATAACCATAACTGTTGCGTGAAGGTTGTGTAACGTGTGAGTCATTAATTGAGGATCTCTGAATCTGCCCGTAGCTCTGTCCGGATTCATTCTGACCGTGTCTCTTCTTTGTCTCAATCAGGTGAATTTCTCGTAGCTAATTTCCCCGTAGGTTTATTGAGCTGTGCCTCTTTGCTTTGCACCTCTTTATTGAATCATGTCTAGCTGACATTTCCTTGATCCACGTAGCCGGCTGAGTCATCGAGAATTATCATACGTGTAAAAAAAATTTTTACCAATATAAAAGATAGTGTGTATGTTGACCTTACCCGTATCTTATGAAGGTAGAAATATTGTTTCCCAAGATAATAGTTAATCCTTTTAAGGAAAAAAACCTGATCGCTTGACAGACTTGATGACATGGTTCTGTGTGCTTTGCTTTCACTAAGATATCAAGTATGTCTTTAATGAGACTTTTCTTTTCTTTATATTTTATAAAACTTATTAAAATGAGAGAATAACGGCTTGAAAGATTGTTGTCGAAGCAACTAAATTATAGTATAGCTGTTGGTGAAAGGAAGAAAGCTTCCGTGTGAAGAATTTGTTAGTTTACCTGGAACTAGAGGAGATGTGAAGTTACAGCCTCACGCAGTCTATATTTTAGTGATAACTAGTCTTCAGGTACGCGCAATATCTTGATGAATAATATGTTTTTAAAAATTATATATATATATATTATATTAAAATATAAATTAATTTATAAAATAAAAATTTAAGTTCCTGAATTTGATAAATATTAACCTACATAGCTAACTTAATATGAATTTTATCCAACATAATAAAAAAGTATAAATACTATCGTTAAAGTAAAAATCGCAAATAAATTTTAAGATGCATAATATGAATTGAACTAAAAAGTCTCGTATGTAAAGAGCTAAAAAGATTCAACTTTTAACATGGCTTATTTTACATAATTATTCAATTAAAAAAAGAATTTATATATTATTTCCATTTCATACCTTACTTTACATTGGCTTGACATTCCAGGCTATTCTTTATACTCCTCCCAATAGAATCTTTACTGATCACCTCGCTGCAAGTGCCTGTTCCAACTCCAATTCATATTCAGTGAAGAACAAAAACTCCAATTCTTAATCTTTTTACAAATTTAAAAAAGAAATTAAAAGAGGCACAAAAATATTAAGACACATATAGCATATATGCAAAGTCAAAAATAGAAAAGAAAAAAACCTACTATGATCAATAAACACTATGACTGCACAAAATTCTATTATATAGAAGAGAGAAGTGGAGGTTGACCAAGGGTATAATGGTCATTTTAAATATATTAGTTCATTGTTTGCTTGTATACTAGGCTCAAACGTTTGGTTGTGAGTTCTTAATAACATGAAAAATCAAAACTAACTTAACCATAAGCTATTAAATTCTTTAGGTGGACCTCACTCTCCATTCAACCTTCACTATTTTCATTAAATACATTACTTGATTGTTATTATTATTTTTTTAATAATTACTTTCAACTAGAAAAATTATCTTTTTGATAATTTTATAATTCAAATGCTTACCGATTAAAAATATTAAGGCCACATACGTTTATATATGACAATTCTTTTATCCCCTTAAGAAATATTATTTTATTTATTAACTATTTCAAGTAAAAAAAAATTCATTAAAAAAGAACTAGTGATAATGTATGTTGATTTACATTCAAATGTTATTATATCATTATCAATTGATATCATTTTATACAAAGTTCTCATTAAATTGTAATTTCAATTGGAATACTTTATAAAATTCGAAAAAAAATATTTAAGAATAAAATATAATTTCAAGTCCCCTTTTTTATTATAGAATATTAAAAATTTGCTCAAATTTTATAATAAGTATCCCCTCTCTAAAATATGAGTTGAGAATATCTGAAGTAAAAATTAAGACAATTAATTTGTGGAATTTTTTTTCTTTTAAAAATCATCATATATTAGGAACTATGAGAAGTATCGTCATACTTGGTTATACTTCTCCATCTATGCTCGAAGTTAGTTGAGTACATACTCTATTCAATAAGAATTCAACATTATATAAATTTCAAAATACATAAATATACAATTAATTATTTTTAAAAAATCTCAACAAATACTACTATTGTGATAAAAATTGCATTATACCCTAAATAGTGTCTCAATCATATCAAATAAAACTAAAAAAATGCAATATTTTAATTTAAGACCAATTTGATTAGTATTTAACGTGATCGAGAGATTAATTTATTTTTAATATTATGTCAGTCAACTAGAACAAAATATAATTTTTTTTGGTTATAATTCTTAATAATTAAAAACCACGATTATTATTTCAAAGGACAAAAAAATAGCTTTTTCATCTACTATTTGGGAATAATATTAATATGTTTTATTATTCAAATTTTGATTATATAAAAAGAAAAAAGTAATACATTAACACAACTGAAAATACTATAAAACTATATATCATTCAATTTAAACAATATCAAAGGAGTTTGAGCAACTATGGTAGATCCAAAGGTCGTGGGAAGTCTAAGAATCAATCCAAACCAAAAGCCAAAAATTGCTACAATAGTGATCAACCAGGTCATTTCAAAATAGACTGCCCAAATCTAAGGAAGGGCAAAGGTGAAACCACGGGCCAGAAGAATGACGACACCCCAAATACCACGGTGCAAAATAATTAAAACGTTGTTCTCTTCATAAATGAGGAAGATGAAAGTATGCACTTGGAAGGTCTAAAGTCAAAATGGATGGTTGACACAGAAGCATCTTACCATGCCACATCCATAAGGGAAATTTTTTGCAGATATGTAGTAGGTGATTTCGGCATTATAAGAATATGTAACACAAGTCACTCAAAGATTGTGGGGGCTGATGATATTTATATCAAGATAAATTTCAGATGAGCATTAATTCTAAAGGATGTGCGACATGTACCTAATTTGAGGATGAACTTGATCTCGCGAATAGCTTTGGAACGAGATGGGCACAATAAATATTTTAAAAATCAAAAGTGGAGACTCACTAGGGGATCATTGATGATTGAAAAGGGAGTTGCTCGTGGCATGTTATACAAGACAAATACAAAAATATGCCGAGTTGAATTGAAGGCAACACAAGATGAGAATTTTGAAAATTTGTGGCACAAAAAAAATATGTCATATGAGCGAGTAGGGATTGCAGATTCTTGCCAGAAAATCACTCATCTATTTTGCCAAAGGTACGCCAGTAAAACCTTGTGACTACTATTTATTTAGTAAACAACATAGAGTCTTATTTACATAACGTCAAAAAGAAAATTGAATATACTTGATTTGGAATATTTTGATATTTGTGGTCCAATATATGGAGATAGAATTGATGGGAAGTAACAAATATTTTTTTTTATTATTGATGATGCTTCACAAAAATTATGGGTTTATATCTTGAAAACCAAAGATCAGGTGTTTCATGTTTTCCAAAAGTTTCATGCTCTAGTGGAAAGGAAGACATGCCAAAAGCTAAAGCGTCTCCGAAATGAAAATAGAGGTGAGTACACTTCAACGAATTCGAAGAGTATTGGTCAAGTCAAGGGATCTTACATAAAAGATAGTTCTTGGAATCCCATAGCATAATGGCATAGCCAAGATGATGAACTGCACCATTGTTGAAAAGATGAGAAAGCATGCTCAGAATGGCCAAACTGCCTAAGTCATTATGGGATGAAACAGTTCAGACAACCTGTTACTTGATCAATAGGAGTCCATCAGTTCTATTGCAGTTTGATATTTCAGAGAGGGTTTGGACCAATAAGGAGATGTCCTACTCGCATCTGATGGTGTTCGGTTGCAAAGATTTTGCACATGTACCAAAGTAGCATAGAACAAAGCTTGATGATAAACCTGCTCCCTGCATATTCATTGGATATGGAGATAAAGAGTTCAACTACAGATTGTAGAATCCTGTGAAGAAGGTCATCAGAATTAGAGATGTAATCTTCATAGAAAGTAAAGTTAAAACTACAGATGATTATTTAGAGAAGGCCAAGAATTGTATAATCCGTAACTTGTTGCCATTCCTTCTACTTCTAAATATTCCATAAGTGCAGAAAGTAGGATTGACGAGGTTGCAGAGTAGGGGGAGCAAACTGATGAGGTTTAGGGGAGAAACTTGATAATGATGTCGAGAAAAAGGAGTAACTCACTCAAGAAGAAGAACAACATCAACCTTTGAGGAGATCAGAAAGGCCAGGGATAGAGTCATGCATGTACTCTTCCATAGAGTATGTCCTCATCAGTGATGTCGGGGAGCCAAAATGTCTTAAGAAGGTGTTGTCTCATCCAGAACAGAACCAGTGAATGAATATACAAGAAGAGATGAAATCTCTACAGAAAAATAGCACATACAAACTAGTTGAACTTCCAAGGGGTAAAAGACCACTCAATGCAAATGGGTTTTTAAACTCAAGAAATATGAAAATGGGAAGTTGGTCAGATACAAAGCTCGATTGGTGATAAAAAGCTTCGAATAGAAGAAAGGTATTTATTTTGACAAAATTTTCTCACTTATTATCAAAATGACTTCTATTCGAATAATGAGATATCCCAGGTCTTGAAGTGGAGTAGTAGGACGTGACAACTGTATTTTTTCACAAAGATTTGGAAAAAGAGATATATGTGGAGTATCCAGCCGAATTTAGTAGCTAGAATGAAATACATGGTGTGTCAAATTGAATAAGAGTCTTTATGGGTTGAAGCAAACACCAAGGCAGTGGTACATGAAGTTTGACTCATTCATCAAAAATCAAACGTACACAAAGACCTTTTTAGAGCTTCAAAATATTTTCTGACAATAATTTATTATTTTGTTTGTATGTGTATGGCATGTTAAGTGTAGGACAAGACAAGCAGCTAACTGCAAAGTTGAAGAGAGATTTGTCCAAGTCATTTGATATGAAGGACTTGGACAGAAGATTGTTCGAGAGAGCACATGCAAAAAGTTGTGGCTATATTAGAAGAATTACACTGAACGTGTACTAGAACACTTCAGCATGAAGACTAATAAGACAGACAACACACACCTTGCTAGTCATATGAAGTTAAGCAAGAAGATGTGTCCTACAACAAAGGAGGATAACGAGAGCATGTCTAGAGTTCCTTATTCTTCAGCAGTCAGAAGCTTTATGTATACAATGGTATGCACCAGACAAGATATTGCTCATGCATTTGGTGTTGTTATCAAGTTCCTTGAAAATCCTTGAAAAGAATACAGGGAAGCGGTCAAGTATGGATACTCAGGTGCCAAAAGATACCTCTGAAGATCGTTTGTATTTTGGAGGATTAAATCTAATCATGAAGGGGTACACAGATGTTGTTATGATAGGCGATATTGATAATTGTAAATCTACTTCTGGATTCATGTTCACATTTTCAAGGGGAGCTATATCATAACAGTCAAAGTTGCAGAAGTATGTTACATTTCTACTACTGAAATAGAGTATATTGCCGCCACCGATGTTGGCAAGGAAATGGTATGGCTGACACAGTTCCTTCGAGATCTTAAATTGTATCAAAATGAGTATGTCATCTACTATGACAGTCAAAGTGCAATAAACCGGAGCAAAACACCATGTATCATGAAAGGACGAAGCATATTGATGTGAGATATCACTGCATTTAAGAAAAGATAGAGGAAGAATATATGCAGGTCAAGAAGATCCAAAGAAGTGAGAATCCTTCAGATATGCTGACCAAGGTGGTATCAAGATACTAATTCGAGCCATGCATAGAACTTGTCGTCATGCACTCAAACTAGAAGCTCATTATTATCTCCTTCAGAGAATTGGACAAAGGAGTGAGATTGTGGGGTCCATCCCATTTGTAATATGTATGTGCCTATGATTATTTTGGCCCCAAATTTGAAAATAAGTGGAGTAAAATTTAAGCTCCTCATATAGCATTCTTGGAGGCTACGTATTTTTTTCCTATAAAGAGAGAGCTCTTTCAATTCTTTCAACACACCAACAAAGAAAGAGAGAGTGAGGCATTACAGACAGGAGACAGTCAAACCTCTTTATATAACAACTTCGTTTGTTCCGAATATTTTTTGATGTTATAACGAAATGCTGTTATAGAGGACATATATTATAACATAACATGAAAATTGATTTCGAAAAAGTTTGACTTTTATAATGAAGTGTTGTTATATAAATATATTGTTATAAAGAGGTCTGACTATATAAAAATAGTCTGTGAGAAAAATAAAGAGTGTGTGCAATATTGTAGTAAGGTGAAAGTATCAAAGCAAAGTTATTTTTTTTTTGAGTATTATAATGGTCTTTGGAGTATATTATTCGGGCCTACAAAGTGTGAAATTTCTTGCTATAATAGTATTAGGTTCTCCTCTCGGGGTCATAATTTTTTTGCTTATTCAGAAGGATTTTCCAGGAACAAATCTTAATATCATTGTTACTTTTTTATTCTTGTTGATTACCGTATCTCGGTGCTACGTTAATATTTCGCTTTTATTATCATGAATATTATTTTCTGTGAGTTGTTTATTCACAACAAAATGCTCCTTCCAGTGCAGTCTTGCTTATGTCAATGTTATGGTCAAAGTGAAAGACAAATAAGCAATTAGCTATTAGCAACATCGGAAAAAAAAACAAAAATAGATATTATGCCAGATCGTAATCCTTGTCCAGAACTACTGAGTTTCCTTTTTTCCCTATTAAACTTCACCAAGAAAAAGATTTTAAAATGGACCTTGACATTGTCATGACCCAATTTCATGTCAGGCCGTGATGGCGTCCAGCACCATTGCTAGACAAACCAACCATGAACAACTTAGTAATTTTTTCATTTTTATTAAGAGATTCCAACAACTAACTTTACTTAAATTCAAAGCATTTAGTAATTAACGGATTCGCGAGGCAAACAATGCGAGAACCACTAGAGAAAATCATAAATATAGTTTTACAATCCAAAAATAATAGTTACTAATGTGTGTGCCAGGATCTAGTGTCACAAGTATATGGGCAACTAGTAGAATGTACAAAAATAACTATCCCACTATATGAGATAGCATAGACAGGTACAAACAAAAGAGAAACTCTGGCAATGCTGTTGAACGACTCAGAAAGGGGAGCAGCTCACCGTGCAGTCTCGAACAGATATCAAGTATGCGCGCCGAGTAGGTAACTAGATGCACCATCCTCAGATCCTATACAATTAAGTACAAAATTGTAGTATGAGTACATAAATAATATTTACCTGGTAAGTATCCAGTCTAACCTCAAAGAAGTAGTAATGAGAGGTCCACTTGACACTCACTAGGTCTAACAATAACATTTAAAATATTATACAAAACATGGATTTGCATGAAAACTACTGAAACTCAAGAAGGGGAAGATATAAGTCCTTCTTTCATAACTATAATTGGTAATATCGATATTATCATGCAGCGGTTACATTTCAAGACATTTAAGAAATAACATTTATAAGATGTATCAAAGAAATTATCATGCGCAATTTATGCCGAGTTCGTACGGCCCGATCTAACATAATATTAAACTGTGCACTGCCGGAGGGTCGAACGACGCGAACCATAGATGCATCTATTAACCTGACGAGGCGATCGGCCCGCTCCCATGAGAGTTGTGGAAATAACCACCCCGCTCACGGAATATATTTACGACGTTACATATAAAGATAACATAGCTTTTCTCAATTCTTTTCAAAGTAATAGTTTACTTGGAACCTTTGAAATTCTTAAAATCTTGAGTTTAGTTCTTATCCAATATAAACAGCATATATGATCAGTTAATAGTGTTCACAAAGCATGGTGTAAGCCTAAGACTACCCGAACATAACAGGAATAGTAGCTACATACGAACTCTCGTCACTTCGTACGTACGTAGCCCCCACAAGTAATCACATATTAATTAAGTCCACCTATGGGGAAATTTCCCTCTTACAAGGTTAGAAAAGATACTTACCTCGTCTTAAAGCCTACTTCTCACTTCAAAAATGCGCCCAAACCTCCAAACTTGACGCCAAACGACTTGAAACTAGTCAAACATTACATAAACTAATTAATCTAAGCTCAAAAGTTCATATCTTCGCTATAAAAATGATTTCCCAACCCAAATTACAAGATTCCTAAAATTCATCCCCGGACCCACACGCCCGGATCCTGAAAAGTTTGAAGAATTTTGTTACCCATAACCTTAAGAACATAATATATGATTTTCACTAAGTTTCATGGTCAATTTCGTGGTAAAATCTCATTTTGATCAAACCCTAGGTTCTTCATCTAAACCCGTGATTTCTACCAATTTTCATGTTAAAATCTACCCAAAATCTATGTATTAAACTCACATTAAGTAGAGATTACTAACTCAAAATGCTAGGTCGAAATCCACTCTTTTGAAGCTCTCAAATCGCCCAAGGGTGGAAGAAAATGAATAAAAAATGCCTAAGTCTCGTAGTAAATGAAGTGCACTGCCTCCAGTGATTTAGCACCTGCAGAGAGTTGGCTACACCTGTGGAAAATGCATCGCAGGTGCGCATCTTCCCTTACTGGTCAAGCTCCGCATCTGCGCACAAGCCCGTACATGCAGCCACCGACCTCGCACTTGCGGACGCGCAAGTGCGACCAAACGTCCGCACTTGCAGTTCTTGGGCTGTCCTCTCCCTTCGCTTCTGCGGCACGTGGCTAGCACCTGTGAGATCGCACCTGCGGCTGGCCAACCGCAGGTACAGACACACTAGAACTGGTGTACCAACATCCTTGTTGAGTTTCAAACTCAACTCGCTCGTCGTCCGAATGGATCCCGAGGCCCCCGAGCTCCCGTCTAAACATACCAACAAGTTCAAAATCATAAGATGGACTCGCTCGAACTCTCGGAATGTCCGAAACAACATTAAAATTAAGAATCGCAACCCAAAACCAATTGAATCAAACTTAAGAACTTTAAGTTCTTCATTTTACTTCCAATGCGTTGAAACATACTTAAACTACTCGGAATGACACCAAATTTCGTGTGTAAGTCTTAAATTACATTACGGAACTACTCCCGATCTTGGAATTTCGTTTGGACCTCGATATCACCAAAACATGTTCCAAACAAAATTTAAAGAACTTCTAAAAACCTTCGAGAACCAACTTTTACTATTAGGCGCCAGAACGCTCCAGGGTCATCCAAAACCCAATCCGAGCATACACCCAAGTCCGAAATCATCATACGAACCTATTGGAACCGTCGAATCTCAATTCTGAGGTCGTTTACTCAAAATATTGACCGAAGTCAAACTTGGCTTTTTAAGCCAACCTTAAGGAACCAAGTGATCCGATTTCACTCCAAACTCTCCCAAATCCCAAACCAACCATCCCCGCAAGTCATAAATCAGTAAAAGCAAGTACGAGAAGTCTTATTTAGGTGTATGGGGTTATAGAAAGAAAAACAACCGATCGGGTCGTTACAGACTTTATGGCCCATTCACTTGGGAAGGACCCAAGGACGGATTTAGGGGCATAAGGGTGTTCACCCAAACCTACTTCATCGAAAAATTACATTATTTATATAAGGAAAAATTAATTTTTATCTCTATATATTATGTTTTGAATCCCATACACAGCCCAAAAGTATGACGTAGTGGTCAAGGGGGTTCAAACCTATTATGAGGTCATTGGTTCCATTCCCACTAGCTACTATCTCTTTAAATTTTATAACTTATTCAATCTTTGAACCCCTTAGCAGAAGTCTTGCCTCCGTCGTTGGAAGGACCTAGGCATTATTCACCTGTCGCGATTTCCATGTCCCTAGGCTCTTTACGTTTATTCTGCCTAGAGGCATACAACCCTTTAAGCACTGCTCAACAAGAGAAACAATCCAATGCCATTTAGCTTGATGTTGAAGACAAAATTACTGTTTCATAAAAGTAGTGCATAAAGGGAAAATAACTAACGAGATCCTAAGTAATATGGTTCAAAAATATCTTTTCCCTATTCATTTTCTTTTTCTAAAATCATTAACAGCACTTGAGAAAAAAGTACAAGAACAACAATAACAAATTCAATACAATCCCACATAGGGGATCTAGGAGAGTAGAATATATCCAGACCTTACCCCTAACTTGTGAAGGTAGAGACGCTATTTTCGATAGACCTCCGGCTCAAAAAAATGAGGAAAAAAGCAAAAATAACAATTGGTAATAACAACGAGATAGGTGATAAGGTTATAAGGAGATAGAATAAGCTAAGCAAACGAACCAAAAAATAGTAAAAGAAACTTTTGGATAAGAAGATACAAACATACAAGACTAATACTAATGCAACTGACATGAAAGGAGACATGCACGCCTATATACTAACATTCTACCAATATCCTCAACCTCCAGACCCTCCTATAAAAGGTCATGTCCTCGGTAAACTGAAATTGCATCAAGTGTTGACTAATCACCTATCCCCAAAACTTTTTAGGCCTACCTCTACCTCTTCTCAACCCTACCATGGCTAGCCTTTCGCAACTCCTCATCAGTGCATCTATGCACCTCCTCTTCAGGTGCCCGTACCATCTCAGCCTAGCTTCCTGCATCTTGTCCTCCATATATAATCTTGTATTTAACTCACAACTAGTAGAAATCACTTACCTCATGATTGACGATGAAAATGGTGCTCAAAATCGCTCCTAGGTCGGCTCCTATAGAGGAAATGAGATAAAAATGGCCAAATCCCCGTCTTCAAAAGACACTGCCCAGTCCGACCTTCTTCGCGAACGCGACACTGCCCTCGCGTTTGCGAAGCTTAGAAAGCTCAGGACCAAAGGTTCTTCTTCGCGAACGCGGCAAGCCCCTCACGTTTGCGAAGCACAACCTGCTTCAGCTCCCCATTTACTCTACGAGAACACGAGGCAGGGCTCGCAAACGCGAAACACCACTGCCCAATGTTTCGCGACATCGATCCTCATATCGCGAACGCGAAGAAAAAAAAGGTCCCATTCCAAACTCCTTCTTCGCGAAACGCATCTCACCCTTCGCGTTCATGAAGGAAAAGAACGCGAGACAGGGCTCGCAAACGCGAAACACCACTGCCCAATGTTTCGCGACATCGATCCTCATATCGCGAACGCGAAGAAAAAAAAGGTCCCATTCCAAATTCCTTCTTCGCGAAATGCATCTCACCCTCCGCGTTCATGAAGGAAAAAACCATCACCAGCAAATTGGCAACAACAAATCATCCACACTTGGCCCGAAACACACCCGAGGCACCCAGGACTGTCCAACCACGCCAACCAGTTCCAAAACATAAAATGGACCTGCTTGAGGGCTCAAATCATACCAAATAACATCACAACTACGAATTACGCATCTATTCAAGCCTAATGAACTATTGAACTTCTAACTTCCATATCCGATTCCGAAACCTATCAAATCACGTCCGATTGACCTCAAATTTTGAACACATGTCACATTTGACATTACAGACCTACTCCAACTTTTGGAATCAGAATCTGAACCTGATATCAAAAAGTCCACTCCCAGTCAAACTTCCCAAAAACCTTCAAATTTCCAAATTTTGCCAAATGACCTCGAAATGACCTACAAACCTCCAAATACACATCCGGACGCGCCTCTAAGAACAGAATCACCATACCGAGCTATTCCCAGGCTCGTAATCCCAAACGGACATCGATAACATCAAAATACACTTCGACCCAAATTTATGAAATTCTTTCAAAATGCTAACTTTCCATAATAAGCACCGAAATGCTCCCGGGTCACTCAAAACCCGATCTGGACATATGCCCAAGTCCAAAATCAACATACGAACCTATTGAAACTTTCAAATCCCGATTCCGAAGTCGTTTACTCAAAAGCCAGATCCTAGTAAATTCTTCCAACTTGGAGCTTCCAAAATTAAATATTTCTTTCAAAATTAACTTCGAACTTCCCGAAATTTTCGACCTCACGTACAAGTCATAATACCTGAAGTGAAGCTACTCAAGGCCTCAAACCGCTGAATGACGCGCTAGAGCTTAAAACGACCGGTTGGGTCGTTACATTCTCCCCAACTTAAACATACGTTTTCCTCGAACGTGCTAAGAACTGCTCCAGAGTTGTCCAAAATCACTCTTTAACACCTCGTGCACCTATCTGTGCTGCCACAACTCAATTGAGTATATTAGCTTGAGCCCGACTGAAGATTCTTTCTTTTTATTTCATCAATAAGACTTAGAACCAAATTCCAACCTCTAAATTTCTCTATAATATCCGATTCTCACATATGAACACTATATCGATCACTACACAATGTACCGAAACATGGTTATATACCTTTGCTGAATTCACAGCCCGTACCACATAAATCACATGACCAGAATAACATTCTCTAACAACAATAATTGCAATTCCATGAATCCGATGCCCACAACACACCTCATGACACATATAAGTCCTGCTCCAACTCTTTCAATACTGTCATGATGGAAGAGATGTGTACAAATTCATAACCACCTGCCGAATCAACAAATCATTGAGTATCTCCTCCTTACAAGAACCATTACCTCATTCTGGACTAAATAACGATATATCTGCTCTTTGACATGCCTTATATAAATCCGATCGCACTGATCCCAAGTCCAATAATCTCGTCTCACCCAGTACAAGCTGCTCCGATTATAAGCCACCGCAAACACCATCTAAGATTTCATATGACGCCACCAATGCGCTAACAAGATACAACTTGAATATGACACATAAGGAAGAACGAACTCTGGAAGAGAACTATCCAGCCCGCATAACGAATAAAACGGACATCAAATACTTTGAGCCTTTCTCAGAGGTAAAAAAACAGGACACCCAAAACAAATATAAAAAATCGTGCTTAACATCTCATTGTTGCGGCGTGCAACCCGATCCAATGTGACACTGTTGTGGCGTGCAACCCGATCCAAACATGACAATGCTGCGACGTGCAACCCGATCCACACCACATACTCATGGCAGCGTGCCACCCGATCCAAACAATATATCTGTGGCCGCGTGCCATCCGATCCAAACAACATACATGTGGAGGCGTGCCACCCGACCCACACATAACAATCAAAAGAAAACACACATCAATACGTAATGCTTATACTTACGAAATGTCCGAATATCAACCACAAGCATGCCAAGTGCATAATACAAATCCTGGGGAGACGGATAGCGCCATACGCTATGAAACTCAAGCACAACTAAGGTGAGATATATGATCTACATATTGAGAGCCATCCTTCTCACATAACACCATAGCTACGCGGGACCTTAACACATGTGCGAATAATTAAGCTATCTCACAACCCACTACACCATAGAGTATTACATTAAATAGCTGGTGATGAAATAACATCCAATGCCTGAAGACTCCTCCATAAGAAATTCTATGCTGAATGAACACACCCCTCCTGGTGTAGAGCACACATCCACATTTAGACCCATCAACGGACCTCAAGCCAATTCTGATCATACTATACTTGGCTAATAACCTTTCAGGGGTCCACAATGACCTATTCATGACACATAAGCACAACCGTCAAATCCGAAACAAGCTCGCACGGTCCACAACCCAAGGAATAAAATGCCTCTCAAGCATAAACCCTCGCATTTGCGATATTACCATAACCTCCATACTTGGTTTCAATCTTTAACAATCAAGTGACTAACATGTCACACTTTTACAAATCTCCCCATTGGGTACGCTCCCGCGACCTTCAGCTCAGGTAGCAAAGTCCGCACATACATATCGCCAATCGTTCTAATCTTGTAAAGCAATTCACGAATCCGCAAATCAATACACAAGGCCTCTTACACAGGACACCGTTCTCAGATGACACTAAAGAAAAGCTGAAAAGGCCATCTGACTCTGAACATTTGAATTTTTCCCTGTTCGCTCGAGCTCGTGACATTCCTCTCAATACTGAACCGAAACCTTGATCCTCCACTTTCAATTCCCATCCCGCTCACTGCATCTATCATGACGCTATGCGAGAATACCAAAATTCATCATAACTCCTGAACTACTAGTAGAATAAACACTTCATTGGCTAGAAGGCATTTCACTTATCTCATTAAAGAACCAATGCAACACGCAACTGAATTCCCAAACCGCAAAAAATACAAACCTCAAGTCGTGATCTAAACCGCCATGACTCTTCCTGAATCCATTTACACCACAAGGTCATTTGAATCAAATGCCTCCCAGATCAATCAAGTTATGGTGGCTTCCGAGCCTGCACGTACAACCACAAATCACATTTATAACTTCACACGCCGAAGGAACTGATCATTGCCACAATCATGTTGATTCAACCATTACTAACCAAGCCAACTTCTTCCAAATCACTCTTGACTTTCCTTAGATATAATACTAGCTCCATTCAAGAATCATAATAAAACTCAACAACACTACTCCCAAGTGACCCACTTCACGAGACCATCTCATCTCAATACCCACGAATCATATCATATCTCCTTACGCGGACAATAGTATCTCTAACTGGTGCACCCATTCTGCAAGACCTTCTACGCATCCGAAGATATTTCTTTCTTTCCTCCAATACTACATCGTGCACCCAATGATAACATAGAACATTCCAAGTACCATTTGTAATCCACTGCAAAAACTCGATCTTTAGGAACTGTACTTTAATTCTTGAACCCACTAGGACCGTTGTTGAGAGTCATCACTCTAACCTAGTCTCGAATATAATCAAACTCCAACGCTGCTAGCACATGAATCGATAAGGTGAGATATAGAGCACATTCATCAAATTATTTGCTCGAATTACCCCTAATGTTTTCTTTCCTTAATCATAATAACCCACAAATACACCTATAACCAGAAACCGCACAAGAAGACACCTACGTGATCCAATCGTAGACGGTGGGCTCCCCCACTTAGCTTTAAGCTACCATCACATAATGTAGAGACCACAAGGATTCCTCCTCCTGAATTACCATGATCTCTCACCGTCAACCCGCCAAATTTCTCGCAATCTCTTTTTTCTTTTTTGGTTAAACATTTAATGAACATTCTAAATCATCAGCCACAGTCACATATTCGACCTCTTACCGGGTAGCAAGTAAAATGCTTCGTAGAAGCTTCATCAACATCACGTAATCGCTAACCTGCTCACAAGAGATAACCCACATGTGGAAATTCCATGCCGGCATCTTCCAACGACGTTGTACTGGGTGCAACTATAACAAAATCAGTAACCCTCCTGAGCCCATACTCGTCCACCAACTATACATGTCTATTCATTCCCTATTGACATCAAATGAAAGTCTTACAGTACATCCAAACTCGAAGTCACATCGTATCCCATAACAAAAATCAAGCTTTTACACCCCTCTTCATTCAAGACAACTCATTTCTGCCATATTCAATCTTCCTCAGTGCCGTAGTCTCCATCCCAAATACAATACGTAGACCTAGTCACTTTCCACCATGATTATCCAAATCATTCTAAACCTTTCTCAAGTCAGGTGGCTATCCTACCACATAACTCATATGTTAGTCCGCTACTCTCACTTCGATTAAACCATCTCCTTTAAGCGACTTCTCAACCTCTGCTTTTCATACTTGGCCTGCTAGTAATTCAACCACCGTGAGACACCTCCCACTATTTCCTTCCTCATATTTTGCTACCCAAATGTTGCCTCAAATCAAATCCCTTGCTGCAGAGACTGAACTAATTTTATACCAACTCTAAGCCCCTTCGAAGATCATCTTTCTCGATCCATTAGAATTAGAAACACTGATTCGATTCTGAAACCGCTACACACCATCATCTCTGACAATAGTTTCTCAAGCCTTATTTCACAACACCCTGCCCCGAGGGAAAATCGAAGAAGACCATAACACCGGCAAACCTTAATACATTCAAACAAGGAAGATGAAACCACATCACCAATGAAAATTCCACCACACTCGAAATATCAAGTCTCGGTACCCCACCAACTCAAGCTTGAACAGATATAGTTCGATCGACTTTCCTTTGCTAGAATTAAACACTGAACCTCCAAATCATGCACTGAGAAATTCTCATTTCAAGTCTTTCACTGATTCGACGCATAAAAAAACACCCCACCATTACATCAATACTGTGAGATAACAACTCATGAACATCAAAGCAACCCATGCATAGCCTTAAAACCATCAGAAACTACTGAGATGAAATGTCAAAACATCTTTCCGCAAGAAAACGATAATAACCTGCCGGAATGCGCCAGGAGAGTTGTGTGCTAGTACCACTACAACTCTTCGATGCCCAATTGACATAAGTGCTCAACACCGTACAAGAATGAGTAGGAAGGAAACAAAAGGCATAAGCCTCAAAGGGATCAAATCGCACGATGAAGAATCAAGAAGGGAAGTGCTCCTAACAGCCCTGTTGCCTCTCGAAGATAAGTACAGCCGTTTCCATACCGATCCGCAAGACTATACAAGACTTGCTCATGACTCGTGAGACCCAAGTGAACATAATTCTCTGATACCAAGTTGTCACGACCCAAAATCCACTATAGGTCGTGATGGCACCTAACGTCGTCGTCGGGTAAGCCAATAGTGGGTTATCAGATTAATTACTCATTTATTACTTTGAAATCACTATTTCCATTAATTAAATAGTACAAAATATAATTTACAGGATGAAATAATAAAAATTCTATGAACCATCATGCTAAACCCCTAGCAGAAACCCTCAAAACCCGGTGTGACAAGTGCAAGAGCATTTTTCTAAAGAGTACAAATATAATACAACCTCTGTCCCGAATGTAACAAGACATGATAAAATAAGTAATACAAGGGAGACTCGGTGGACTACAGTGCGTAACGTGAAATGCAACTCACATGAAGTCTCCTCAACCGGTGCGCCTACGTGCTAAGATGATCACCAAATTACCTGTCACATCTTGCACATTTAGTGTAGAAGTGCAAAATGAGTACGTAAATCAATGTGTACCATATAAGTATCTAGCCTAACCCCGGAGAAGTAGTAACGAGGGGTCGACATCAACACTTACCAGAGGTCCAATAAAATAATATAATAATACATAACAGATATGAAGTGCACAACAATAGTGGGGAAAATCTGTAAATTTCATAATCTTTCAAATATTCCTTTAAAACATAGATTTCTCGATCATGTATCCTACCTTAATATCTCAGAAAAATGATAAGTTTCAATACTAATTAAGTAAGAAATACCATCAAATGTTGGGCATCAGTGTAAGGTTTATCTTGTGAATATTCGACCTACTAGCGATAACGCACGATTCTGCCGAGGTCGTTCGGCCCGATCCATAATAATGTGTACATTATCGAGGATCGAGTGGCATGAACCATAGATGAATCTATATACTGTCGAGGCGTTCGCCCCGCTCCACGAAAGGAATGAACTTACCGAATTACAAGACACATGTCTACAATATAGTACATCCGCACAAAATGAATATAACCTTTACCGAATCTCAGATTTCTTGCCAACAACTCAAGTTATAAGGCTGTGCCTAAGACGTATTAAATTTCTAAATCAAGTTCAATCATATTTTCAATTAATTAAGTCTACCAAATAAGTTCAAATATTGCATGATACAATCTTAAGTCTGCTCGGAAATAAACATGTTTTAGCTACGTACAGACTCTCGTCACCTCGAGTGTATGTAGCACCCACAACTAGTAGCACATAAAATGTAATATCACGTAGGGGTAGTTTCCCCTTCACAGGGTTAAACAAGAGACTTACCTCACTCCAACGTTCCATTACCGGCTCCAAAGTCTCTCTAACAACTCAAACCGATGCCCGCCACTCCAAAACTAGTCAATCAATATGCAAATCCATAAATATATACTCTAATACTCATTATAAATTATTTTATAACACTTTCCAACTCCACTCAAAAATCGATAAAGTCACCCTCGGACCCACATGGCCGGATTCTGAAAATTTTCAAAGGTAATCATTACCCATAACTCTAGAACTCAAATTTATGATTTATTCCCAATTCCATGCCCAATTTCATGGTCAAAATCCAAAATACCAATTTCTAGGTTTTTCTTCAAAATCCAAAATTTCTACAAAGTTTTATGTCTAAATCCATATATAAACCTTGTATTCAACTCACAACTAGTAGAAATCACTTACCTCATGATTGACGATGAAAATGGTGCTCCAAAATCGCTCCTAGGTCGGCTCCCTAGGAGGAAATGAGATAAAAATGGCCAAATCCTTGTCTTTAAAAGACACTGCCCAGTCCGACCTTCTTCGCGAACGCGACACTGCCCTCGCGTTCGCGAAGCTTATAAAACTCAGGACAAAATTTTCTTCTTCGCGAACGCGGCAAGCCCCTCGCATTCACGAATCACAACTTGCTTCAGCTCCCCATCTACTCTATGCGAACGCGAGACAGGGTTCGAACGCGAAGCACCACTGCCCAACGTTTCGTGAACGCGGCCCTCATATCGCAAACGTGAAGAACAAAAGGCCCCAGTCCATATTCCTTCTTCGCAAATGTGTCTCACCCTCCACGTTTGCAAAGGACAAAATTAGCACCAGCAAACCAGCAACAACAAATCATCTTCACTTGGCCCAAAACCATCCCGAAACACACCCGAGGCCCCCGGGACCCTGTCCAATCATACCAACCAGTTCCAAAACATAATACGAACCTGCTCGAGGCCTCAAATCATACCAAATAACATCAAAACTACTAATTGTGCATCTATTCAAGCCTAATGAACTATTGAACTTCTAACTTCCATATCATATCCGATACAGAAACCTATCAAATCACGTCTGATTGTCCTCATATTTTGCACACAAGTCTCATTTTCCATTATGGACCTACTCCAACTTTCAGAATCGGAATCCGAACCCAATATCGAAAAGTCCACTCCTGGTCAAACTTCCCAAAAACCTTTAAATTTCAAACTTTCGCCAAATAATCTCGAAATGACCTACAGACCTCCAAATCCACATCGGGACACGCCCCTAAGAGTAGAATCACCATACGGAGCTATTCATAGGCTCAGAATCCCAAACGGACATCGATAACATCAAAATACACTTCAAACCAAATTTATTAAATTCTTCCAAAATGCTAACTTTCGATAATAAGCACCGAAATGCTCCCAGGTCACCCAAAACCCGATCCGAACATACGCCTAACTAAAAAATCATCATGCAAACCTATTGGAACTTTCAAATCCTGATTTTGAGGTTGTTTACTCAAAAGTTAGATCCTAGTAAATTCTTCCAACTTGGAGCTTCCGAAATTAGAGATTTCTTTCCAAATCAACTCTGAACTTCTCAAAATTCAATTCCCACCTTACGTACAAGTCATAATACTTGAAGTGAAACTAATCAAAGTCTCGAACCGTTAAATGACGTACTAGAGCTCAAAACAACCAGTCGGGTCTTTACAATTCCAAGCTGTGTTCGAGAGGAATCTTACTAGGGTTGATCTGTCACAAGAAAATGCAATTAGCTATTTTTGTTGGGGGGTTTGAAACACGAACTGAATATTGCAGTGAAGTTGACAAACCGCACCTCCTTGTCTCAAGTCTATAAAACTGCTAGAATGCAGGAGTCCTACTTAGCTGCTATCAAACTACCTACACCAGCAGGCAGTAACCAAACAAGTATGACAAGAAGATTTGCAAACCCAAGAATTGCATCAGGCCATTATTACCAACTCCCAGCGTTGGTAATACTTTGGCTTCCAAAAGATTCAGTAGAAGGACCTTAAGTTTGGATGAGATGAGTGAGATGAGGTCTAAAGGAGTATGCTTATTTTGCAATGAGAAGTATGCACCTGGTCGCAGGTGTAAGAATCTGAAACAACTGTATCTTCTGGAATTAGAAGAACAGGATGAAGAACATTACCAAAAAGAGGAGATACCTGATGATACGAACCAACAAAGCTTGGAGTTAACCCAACCTCTGGAACAAATGGAAATCTCCATTCATGCCTTGAATAGATCATTAGGTTATAAGACATTGAGAGTAACTGCTACCATTCAAAAAAAACCACTGCATATCTTGGTGGACTAGGAGTTCTGACAACTTTATTGATCCAGAATTGGTAGAGAAGCTACGATGAATCTCATATCCTCCTTTCACTGATATTTCTAGCCCACATTGTCCATACCCTGAATCTATTCTACAAAGAAGGATGGTAAAGAAAGGTAATAAGTCAGTCACACAAGTGTTAGTCATATGTACAGGTTTATCAACAGATCATGCTATTTGGGAATACTTTACTGTGCTCAAACTAGATTTCCAACCTTCAATCCTTTTGGTCAAGGATCTTCTACAGGGGGAGTATTGATATACAAATATAGCTTCCGGAAATATGTTACAGTTGGTTACATAAGTGTCACATCAACAGAGTTGTTAATTGTTTGTTAGAGTTAGTTACGGTAGTTAGTAAATCAGTTAGCTAGAAGAGAAGAGAGAATCAACTGAATTGAGGGCACTTGTATAAATCAATGTATCTTACATATTACGATCATCAATATATAGATATAACAACTTCTCTCTCAAACCCTCTCATTTCTCTCAAATTCTTGTTCTTCTTCCTCCACCATTGCTGACTCTTTCGAGCTTCTCAGTAAAGCTCCTAGCTCAGCTGCTTAGTCCTCGAATTCTTCAGTGAATTCCTGCAATTAAGCTAACAAAGCCTTACCAGGATTCCAGTGACGAGTTCTAGTGGAAGAATAGCGTTTGTCAAGCTTGAATGTTGCATTGGGTGTTCAAAAGTGAATTCATCTCCGTCTGATTCCATCTGGGATGCTAAAATTTGAGCTTCTCGGAGTTCAATTTTTGCTAAAACTACAAATTGTGAAGATCCTAGAACAATTGTTTCCTCTTTTTCTTGTTTTGTGTTAATGAAATTTATAGTCTTAGGCTAAATTACCAATTTACCAAACTCCTATTATATAACGCATAACATGTTTGGCCAATTTTTTTTTTTTTTTTGCCAAAAGTGTTAATACTATTTTTTTAGGCTAAAAGTATTTAATTTTAAAGTTATGATGTGTGACAAAGCTTTTAGAAGGGGAAAAAATATTGTTGAGTAGAAGTTTTTGAGAAGTTAAAAAAATAGCTTATTCTCAAAAGTATTTTTGAGAAAATACACTTAGAAGAACTCGTTAGTTTGTCAAATCTTAATTGCAGCTCAAAAGCATTTTTCAAATTGATTAGCCAGACTACTTCTCATCAAAAGTAATTTTTTGAAAGATACTTTTAAAATAAGTTAATTTTAGAAGTTTGGTCAAACAAGCTTTCAATTAAAAATATACTTTTTATATGTTAATTATATATTATATAAATCCTAGACAAACATATTAATTCAATGAATTAGAAAGAATCAACTAATTTTAGACTATAGTTAATGGATACTCTTAAGAATATCTATATCTTTTAGACCTGTCACAATCCAAAACTCCTACTCGTCATGATGGCGCCTAATACAACGGTCAGGCAAGCCGAAACATGATAATAAATGCAAACAGAACAACGAAACATACAGAAATAACATAAGTCTAAAATCTCAATACAATAAAACTGCTAATACAAAGTAAATCCCCCAGAAACTGATAAGTCAACTCTTCAACTGAATACAAGTCTGAAACTGAACAATAATAACACTGTATGAACTGTAACAACAGTATGAAAGGAAAAGACAAGTCAAAACTGCGACCAAAGATGCAGCTCTACCTCGCCTCTCATAGATAGTCCAACAAGCGAGCCTACTGCTGATAACTAGTCCCCACACCTGGATCTGCACAATTAAGCGCAGAGTGTAGTATGAGTACAACCGATCCAGTGTACTCAATAAGTATCGTAAGTAATCACAGTGAGGTAAAAGAACAAGAATTATAAATTATACATGTTATAACCTGTACAACTTCATATAATTCAATAAGTATAGAATAGTAACATGAACATGTGTAAGATATTGAGAGGACTATCTATGCATGTTTGTAAAATTACTCATAATCTCTACTCAATCACAGATACATCATATAAGGTGATATGCAAATAATCAGATAACAGACCATGGAAATTGCAAGTAGAGATGAAATGCAATTCCAAAATAACATTGGCCAGACCTTCCTCAGTTTTTCCATATCTGTACCAATTCACTGATCACTTTTCCTCAAAATCGCATGTACACCATCAAGAGAGAAACATGAGAGGGTGACCCTAGGGGGATGAATCCGTATCTACACGCTGCATGGACAAGTCACGTGCTGCACGGAAAACTCACATGCTAATAATAAAACTCGCACAGACAACTCACGCGTTGCACGAACAATTCACGTGCTAATAACATCAATATTTGGCTTCGCATAGCCAACTCCCGTGCTAATAACAACAATACCAGTCGCATGTACAACTCACATGCCAACAATCACAATTCGCCCGATGTGGTCACAGACTACCAGTCCAGCACAAAACACAGATAAAGAAAATATACGAGAGTACATGTACATGATCAACAATTACCAATTTCATACTCCTGTACTAGTATATCTAGCATGCTATGGTGTAGGCATGTGCACTGTGTGATATCAAAGCTAAGACAGGTAATTTCTATCAAGAATAGCAGTTATTAGGTTCAACCAGAAGAATAGCCTTAACAAAATCTCAAATATGGTACAAATAGCTCACATAGGTGTACAAGTAGGAGAAATATTTCAACTTGAATCTTATCAATCATTTCAAGGCTTTTCATAGCCTAAACACTACCCGAACATAGAATTAGTACTCCGGTGTACGCATATGGGTTCAACCACCCACATGTGCGCCACTCATAGCACGTAGCTATCATAAATAATTCAGGAAACTAATGCCTCAACCAAGTTTAGATAAGATACTTACCTCAAGAAAGCCAAATTACTCCCTTAACAAGTCCTTTCCGCGCGTATCAACCTCTGGAAGGCTCAAATCTAGTTAAAATAACGTAATACTATCAATAACAGCTATAACAAGTGATTCCAAATGATAAAGCTAAGATATTTAACCAAAATCAAAAAGTTAACCCAAAAAGTCAACCCCCGGCCTACGTTTCGGAACCCGACAAAATGCATAAAACCAGAACATCCATTCACTTACGAGTCCAACCATACCAAAATCATTGCATTCTGACATCAATCGACCTTCAAACCTCCATTTTTTATTTTTCCAAAGTTTCCACAAAATCCCCCATTTCGTCACCTTAATTCACTAACTAAATGCTAAAACGAAGATAGAATCATGTAATAATGATGAATCTGAGTAAAAAATAATTATTCCGATCCAAGATGTGAAAATCCCCTAAAAATCGCCCAAACCCGAACTCCAACTTAAAATGTTAAAATAATATTTTATCCCTTGATTTGGAATTTTAAAGTTGCTGCCTAATGATTATACATCGCGATATCGAATAATTCCACGCGATCGCGAAGAACAAAATCTTCAGTGACCAAAAACCCTTCTATGCAAACGCACTCCCCAGGTCGTGAACGCGGTGACTAATTCCCCAAACATACGCGATCGCGGACAAACACCTATGATCGCGTATGACATCCCACGTGTCCTCTTCCATCATTGCAAACACGCCTCCTCCCACGCGTTCGCGTAGCACAACTCGCCAATGGTTGGAGATTGCAAACCAAATCTCGCGAATGCACTGAGAGAATTCCCACCGGACAGACCTAACCCTACGCGTTCGCGGTCCTCCTTTCGCAATCGCGAAAGAGGAAACCAGCAACACAGGCTTCAACAATCTAACAAAGTCCAAATCACATCAAACAAGCCTAATGAACTATTGAACTTCCTAAAACATCAAACAAACTTAGTTTAAGTCTCAAATCACATCAACCAACATCGAAAACACGAATCGTACCCCAATTCAATCCTAATGAACTATTGAACTTCCAACTTCTAGAACCAATACCAAAACATATCAAACCAACTTCGATTGACCTTACATTTTGCATACAATTCATAAATGACACAATGGACCTATTCCAACTTTCAGAACCAAAATTCGAGCACGGTAAAGCAAAGTCAATTCTCGTTCAAACTTCTCAACTTTCCAACTTTCGCCAATTCAAGCCAAAACGACCTACAGACATCCAATCAAAATGTGGGCATACTCCAAAGTCCAAAATCACCACACAAAGCTATCGAAACCATCAAAACTCCATTCCGGATTCATTTACTCATACATCAATATCCGCTCAACTTTTTCAACTTAAACTTTCAACCTTAGAACTAAGCATCCCAATTCATTCTGAAACATCCGCAGAATCAAACCAACCACTTCGGCAAGCCGCATAACCACAAGTAAACATAGAATAAAAAATAAATGGGGGAACGACGCTACAATTACGAAAACGACCGGCCAGGTCGTTACAAAATCATAGTTATTGAATACATGTTCAAAATTCAAGAAATTTATTACTACTAATTGATGTACCATGTTAAGTAATATGTGGTCATTTCTTATATAAAAGTTTTGACAATACATGTTTATAAAAAAATTTGTTCTCTTTTTATAATAAAAAATATGAACAAAGGTTTTCTTAAAAAAGATTAATTGCCTTTATTAAATTTTAGAAAGTTAGTTACATACATACACTCAATTTGCAAATTCACCTTTTCTGGTTATTCTACTTTAACATAATAAAAGGTATCTCATGTTCTTAAAAGGTATCTGTGCAAAATTTCCCTTGTTTATGAGTAATTGCTTCACTTATAATGTCGATATATGATGGAAGCTCTGTGAGCCATTGATGGTAGGCTAAAATCTCATGATTTAGTCATAGTTTATACTCCAATTACTGCATTTTACTTGTGTTTGAGCCTTGATATGCTCCAATAGTGAAGACTGGGCAACGACGCAAGCAAGAACTCGGTTGGGCTCTGAAATTTTCAACCTCACAAGTCTGTTAGCCAAGTACTGAATGTCCGAAGTTAGGGGCCTCTCCTCTGCTGAAATGAATGCCAAGCTACCCATACTCTCTTCCTTCCTGCTCAAGGCATCCGCGACCACATTCGCCTTGCCTGGATGATAAAGAATGGTGATGTCATAGTCCTTCAATAACTCAAGCCACCTATGCTTCCTCAAATTGAGATCCCTTTGCCTAAACAAAATCTGCAAGTTGCGACGATCAGTACAAACCTCACAAGACACCCTATAAAGAATGCCTCCAGATCTTAAGAGCATGAACAATCGCGGCCAACTCCAAATCGTGCATAAGATAATTCTTCTCATGGGACTCCAGCTGACGTGAAGCGTATGCAATAAATCGCCCCTCCTGCGTCAATACGCCACCCAAGCTAACGCATGAAGTGTCGCAATACACAATATACACCTCCAATATGGAAGGCAACACAAGGACTGGTGTTGTGGTCAAAGTTGTCTTGAGCTTCTGGAAGCTCACCTCCAATCATCGGACCAATGATCACGCTCAACTATGTCTTGTAGAAGACTAAGCGGGCGTTGCAAATATAATCCTG
>ML373298.1:0-14792 GCA_005239525.1 Nicotiana knightiana | reverse complement strand
GGATCGGGTTGCACGTCGCAGCGGTATATATATTGGATCGGGCTGAACACCGCAACGATATAGTGCTTGGGCTGAAGGAGTCCCTCCGGAGTCTGTACACTCCCAGTGAGCGCAATCGACTATTTATGGATCGGGTTGCACGCTGCAGCATTATATATATATATGGATCGGTCTGCAAGCCGCAACGATTATTATATGGCACCTATTGAGCGTGAGTGCTGGTTGACGAAGGATGAGTCACGAGTGACTGAGAGGCTTGCCCGAGATGCTTTATATTGTGAATGACACTATGACGAGGGGCTTATTTGCTATGAAACTAGTGTTTTCACTCTTCTTTACATATTTTCCTCTAAACGATAAATGTTGAACCAATGCTTTATATGAAATTTGGAAAGGGAAAACTGGAGTTTTACGAAACTTTCGGGACGTAGATCCCTGACTTGATTTATTGTTTTCCACTGATGTTTATTTTATGAATTTTCATGATTATAAAAGCTTGTCACTGCACTCAAGTCCTTATTTGTATTTGTTACTTACTGAGTTGGTGTACTCATGTTACTCCCTTCACCTTGTGTGCAGATCCAGGTGCCTGGATCGAGTGAGATTCGATTCTTCATCAGTGGAGCAATTGTCGGAGATTGTGAGGTAGCTGCACGGCGTTCGTAGCCCCACCCTTCTCCCTCTCATTTTGTTGATGTTTATATTTTTCATAGACTTGATAAATTAAGGAAACCAGGTTAGATTCTGTGTTTTATTAGATGCTCATGACGGTTGAATCCGGGTTTTGGGGATTTTGTTTAGTTGTTTTCATTACTTATCTGCATTTGTGAAATATTAAGAGTGGAAGATTTCTGATAAATTGTGTTATTGATTTAAATAGAAAGTTCCTGGTCTTACGCTTAGTAGATTGGTTATCCTAGTTCCACGATAGGCACCATCACGGCCAGTGTAGATTTGGGGTCGTGATAAGCTGGTATCAGAGCCTATGTTACATAGGACTCGCCGGTCATGAGCAGGTTTAGTACAGTCTGGCGGATCGGTATAGAAACGTCTGTACTTATCTTCGAGAGGCTACAGAACCCTTAGGAAAACTCTCACGTTGTTGAATTCTGTTTTGCGAATCTATTGATTCTAGAAACTAAACTTCAGTTGTTTCATTCTCTCACAGATGGTGAGGACAGGTACTACCGATCAGGGTGACCAGACACCAACTAGACCAGGGAGAGCTCGAGGCCGTGGTAGAGGTAGGGGTGCAGCCCGTGCGGCAGCCAAGGTAGAACCTGTGGATCCACCTATTGTTCAGGATCAGGTCCCCGTCACAGATGTTCCAGTGGGACCGGTTCAGGCACCGGCAGTGCCTATTGTGATCCCGAGTCTACAGGAAACCTTGGCCCAGATTTTGACTGCATGCACTAGTCTTGCCTAGGAAGTCGTTATCCTTACTTCAACCATTACTTCTCAAGTCGGGGAAGGTGCTCATACTCCAGTTCCTCATACATCTGAGCAAGTTATTCAGAGGCTTCGGACCTCGGAGGCAATTCCATTTCAGTCGATTGCACTGGCCCAGGATTTCATGGTTCTAGCTATGGCTAACGATGAGCAGCGTAGGTTGGAGAGATTTGAGAGGCTTCAGCCTCCGACTTTCAGTGGTGCTGAGGGCGAGGATGCCCATGGGTTCTTAGACAAGTGTCAGAGGATGATTCGCACAACAGGGATATTGGATACTAGTGGGGTCTCGTTTACCACCTTCTAGTTCTCAGGAGCTGCATTTACTTGGTGGGAGGCTTATGAGAGGTGTAGGCCAGTTGGTGCAGCGCTTCTTTCTTGGAAGCAGTTTTCCACTCTCTTCTTAGAGAAGTATGTTCCACAGTCCGCAGAGAGGAGCTGCGTCAGGGTGAGATGACGGTGTCATATTATGAGATGAGGTTTTCGGAGCTTGCCCGTCATGTTATTTGGTCAATCCCTACAAGGAGAGATAGGATCAGGAGATTTGTAGATGTCCTCTCATATTAGCTTCGTATTCTTATGACCAGGGAGAGAGTATCGGGTATTACATTTGAGCAGGTTATTGATATTACCCGAGAGATTGAGTCAGTTCGTCGCCAGGAGCGAGATGAGAGAGAGGCCAAGAGTCTTCAAGAATCAGGTAGCTTTGGTTGTGTTCCTTCAAGGGGGCAGTTTCAACACGGCAGGGGTCGTCCATTCAGGCAGGCTCAGTTGGGCCGCTTAGGTTATCGTGGTAGACCCGCTGGTCTTGGTCATCACATTTCTCATCAGGGGCACCCATCATTCAGTGCTCTTCCAGCCTAGAGTTCATCTTGAGAACCACCGGTTCAGGGCTCATCTATGCCTGATTCTTCTAGAGTTTATCCTGGTGCTAGGGGTTCCCTTCAGTCCCCGTCTCCAGCACCAGGGAGTTATTATGAGTGTGGAGAGTTTGGGCTTATGTGGAGGTAGTGTCCTCGTTTTTTTGGGGGTCCATCCCAACAGAGGGTTAAGCCCTCGACAACAACTCCAGTTACTTCACCACCCACCTAGTCAGCGAGTGGTGGGCGTCAAGCAGCTAGAGGCCGCCTTAGAGGGGGAGGTCGATCTGGTGGAGGTCAGGCCTGTTTCTATGCACTTCTAGCCAGACTAGATGCTATGACCTCAGATGCAGTGATTACATGTATTATTTTAGTTTGTCACCGAGATGCTTAGGTCTTATTTGATCCTGGTTCCACGTATTCCTATGTTTCATCATATGTTGCCCATTTTCTGGATATGCCCCGCGAGTCATTAGTCACATATGTTCATGTGTCAACTCCGGTGGGCGATAATATTGTTGTGGACTGAGTGTATCGGTAATGTGTTATATCCATTTGGGGTTTGGAGACCCGAGTGGATCTGTTGTTGCTTAGCATGGTTGACTTTGATGTGATATTGGGCATGGATTGGCTATCTTCATGTCATGTTGTTCTAGATTGTCATGTTATGGCCGTAACCTTAGTGATGCCAGGGTGTCCGAGAGTCGAGCGGAGAGGTTCTATTGATTATGTGCCTAGTAGGGTGATTTCATACCTGAAGGCTCAGCGTATGGTAGATAAAGGATGTCTGTCTTATTTGGTTTAGTGAGGGATGTCAGTACTGAGACTCCCATTATCGATTCTATTCCTGTAGTCCGTGAGTATCCGGACGTGTTTCCTGCTGATTTTCCGGGCATGCCGCCCGACAGGGATATTGATTTTGGCATTGAGCTGGTGCTGGGAACTAAGCCTATTTCTATTCCACCGTATTGTATGGCACCAGTGGAGATGGAGGAATTGACGAAACAACTTCAGGAACTCCTAGAAAGGGGGTTCATCCGGCCTAGTGTGTCACCTTAGGGTGCACTAGTGTTGTTCGTGAAGAAGAAGGATGGTTCCATGAGAATGTGTATTGATTATAGGCAGCTGGACAAGGTTACAGTCAAGGATAAGTATCCTCTGCCTCGCATTGATGATTTGTTTGACCAGCTTCAGGGAGCGAGGGTGTTCTCTAAGACTGACTTCAGATCCGGGCACCATCAGCTGTAGATTCGAGATTCAGATGTTTACAAGGCGGATTTCAAGACCCGTTATAGCCACTATGAGTTTTTGGTGAAGTATTTTGGGCTAACCATTGTCCCAGCAGCATTCATGCATTTGATGAACAATGTATTTCAGCCATATTTGGATTCCTTTGTTATTGTGTTCATTGATGACATCCTGGTGTATTACCGTAGCCAAGAGGAGCATGCTCAGCATTTGAGGGTTGTATTACAGAGATTGAGGGAGGAGAAGCTTTATGAAAAGTTGTCCAAGTTTGAGTTTCGGCTAGGCTCAATAGCTTTCTTGAGACTCGTGGCATCCAGCGAGGGTATTCAGGTTGAGCCAAAAAATATAGAGGCGGTGCAGAGTTGGCCCAGACCGTCCTCGGCTACAAAGATTAGGAGCTTCCTTGGTTTGGCGGGTTATTACCGTCGCTTTGTGGAGGGGTTTTCTTCTATTTATTCGCCCTTGAAAAAATTAACTCAGAAGGGTGTTCTGTACAGGTGGTCAAACGAGTGTGAGGAGAGCTCCTAGAAGCTTAAAACAGCTTTGACCTCAGCTCTAGTGTTAGTATTGACATCAACTTCAGGTTCTTATACCGTGTATTGTGATTCCTCGAGGATAGGCATTGGTTGTGTTTTGATGCAGGAGGGTAGGGTGATTGCATATGCCTCGCTCCAGTTGAAGATTCATGAGAAGAATTACACGGTGCTTGATCTCGAGCTATCATCCATTATTCACTACTTGAAGATCTGGCATCATTATTTGTATGGGGTTCATTGTGAGGTTTTTACTGATCACCGTAGCCTGCAGCACTTGTTTAAGAACAAGGATCTGAATTTGCGTCAGAGGAGATGGTTGGAGCTTCTCAAGGACAATGATATTAATATTCTATAGCATCCGGGGAAGGCCAATGCAGTGGCCGATGCCTTGAGTCCCAGGGGAGAGAGTTTGGTGAGTCTACTATATCTTCCAAAAGTAGAGAGACCATTAGCACTTGATGTTCAGGCCTTAGCGGGCCAGTTGGTGAGGTTGGATCTATCGGAGCCCCGCCGGGTATTGGTTTGGTTAGCCTCCAGGTCGTCTCTTTATGACCGGATTAGAGAGTGCCAGTATGATGACCCACGCTTGCTCGTTTTTCAGGATAGGGTCCGGCGAGGTGATTCCAGAGATGTATTTATTGGCGATGATGGTGTTATGAGGAGGCAGGGTCGGATATGTGTGCCTAATGTAGATTGGCTTCGGGAGTTGACTCTTGAGGAGGCCCATATCTCGCGGTATTCCATCCACCCGAGTGTCGCAAAGATGTATCAGGATCTGAGGCACCATTGTTGGTAGAGGCGGATGAAGAAGGATATTGTTGGATTTATGTCTCGGTGTCTCAACTGTCGGCAGGTCAAGTACGAGCACCAGAGACCCAGTGGATTTCATCAGAGTTTGGTTATTCCTGAGGAAGTGGGAGCGGATCACCATGGATTTTTTGTTCGGGATACCACGGACTTCGAGGAAGTTGGATGTTATATAGGTTATTGTGGATCAGTTGACCAAGTCCACACACTTCATTCCTATTGGTACTACCTATTCTTTGGAGCGGTTAGCTGAGCTTTACATCCTGGAGATTGTCCAGTTGCATGGTGTTCTAGTTTCTATCATTTCTGACAGAGGTACATAGTTCACATCTTAGTTTTGGAGGGTTGTGCAGAGAGAGTTCGGTACTCAGGTCGAGTTGAGCACAACATTTCATCCTCAGACGGACGGACAGTCAGAGCGCACTATTCAGATCTGGAGGACATGTTGCGTGCTTGTTTCATTGATTTCGGGGGTTCATGGGACCAGTTTCTTCCACTCGTGGAGTTTGCATATAATAACATTTATTAGTCGAGTATCCAGGTGGATCTGTATGAGGCTTTATATGGTAGGAGATGTAGATCTCTGGTTGGTTGGTTTGAGCTGGGTGAGGCTAGGCAATTGGGCACAGATTTGTTACATCATGCGCTGGATAAGGTGAAGTTTATTCAGGAACGACATCGCATGAGGCAGTCTAGGTAGAAGAGTTATGAGGACCGGGAGGTCCGGGATGAGTCTTTCATGATTGGAGAAAATTTACTTCTGAAGCTGTCACCCAGCTGGTCGTTCCGATAGTTTATATATGTATTTTCCCATTTCTCCTTCATTCTTGTATGGTTCAGCTCTTTTGTGTTGTGTTGGGTTGATTGGTTCGGGTTCGGAGTAGTTGTGATGAGAAATGAGACACTTAGTCTCTTAGGATGGTGAGTTAGTTGGAAAAGTCAACTGAAAGTTGACTTATAGGTAAAGGATCTCGGAATGTGGATTTTTTGGCTCGGGTAGATTCATTAGGTGATTTAGGACTTAGGAGTGCGTTCAGAATGTTATTCGAAGGTCCGGAGTAGAATTAGGCTTGAATTGGTGAAATTGGATTTTTGGCGATTTCCGGTCGGTAGTGGAAAAATTAGCTATCGGGGTTAGAATGGAATTCTGGAAGGTGGAACAGGTTTGTAGTGTCATTTGGGATGCGTGTGCAAATTTTCAGGTCATTCGGACGTGGTTTGGGTGGTTTCGGCATCGTTGGCGAATTTCTGAGGTTTAGAAATCCTTGGGCTTGAATTTGGATTTGATTTGGTGTTTTGATGTTATCTTGAGTGTTCCGAGGGTCTCGGGATGAGTTTGGATGGTTATCGACATGATTTTTGGTAATTTGGAGCTGCTGGTGTAAAGCTTTCTGGTGTTCCGCAGCTACGGAAAGGGGAGTCACAAGTGCGTGGTCGCTGGTGCAGTCTGGGAGCCGCATATGCGGAGTTTGAGGGCTAAGCTTTTTCCGCAGATGCGGAACCGTTGGTCGCAGGTGCGGGCTTATGGACCGCAGATGCGAGGTTGGATGTTTAAGCAGAATTCCGCAGAAGCACACCTGGGACCGCGGGTGCGGCTAAAAGACAGCAGGTGCAGTTTCATCGGACAGAGAGTATAAATACCAATCTTCACAAAAATTGGGTTATTTCATCAAAGTTTGCATATGGATTTGAGATTGAGAGAGAGTTTTGAAGGGGGAAATCAAAAGAACTTCATGGAGGTAAGATTTTTGGACCTAAAACTCATTTCTATGGTAATATTTAACTGATTAGGGGTAAAATTTATGTAAAATTAGTTAGTAAATTGGAGGTTTAAGGCTTGGGAATTGGAGACCTTAAAGTAAGGAATTGATGGGTCATTTGTGGTTGGATTTTGATGTATTTGGCATGTATGGACTTGGCACAACAAGTACAGCATGAGTACAAAAACAACATGTACTCTGTAAGTCGCCCGCCTAACCTCAAAGAGCTAGTGACGAGAGTCAAATTAGACACTTACTAGGGTCCATCGATATAATATATGACAGAATATGATGAAATACAATAGATATGTAAGATAGTGAGCAACGCGTACATATCAAGTACAGAAATTGAGGTAATCGCTAAGAATAAATAACAATATACACTTCTCTCTTTCCCAAATACATGTCAAGCCAAGACCAATAGAATAGTACCAAATAGTCATGCACAANTCATCAAATCCCACGCACAATCACTATTTTACACCTTTTCCTTAGCTAAAATAACTTGCCAACACGCCGACAATTCGCAACCCTATTAGAAGACAACCCTACAGCCCTAATGCAGATGGTAGGACTCCCCCACTTAGCCCGAAGCCACTCCTTGCACCACTCTAGACCCTGCTGAGACCCTTTCTCCTTTGATAACACGATCCCTGCTAACTCTATTCTTCAACACTTCTTCTCGATACTCTGACCCCACGCAAGCGAAGAAACCATAGCACCGCCGAACCTAACACATTTCATCCGATCAATGACGAAGACTACACGTCACATGTGAATATCCCACCTCACTTGAAGACACCCAGTCTTACTACTTTATCAACTCCAACCAGACCATCCAGAATCCAAATGCCTTTCCTCTCCCGAAACAAAAAAACCGAAATCTCGAAATAAAACTCTGAGAAAATCTCCCTTCAACCATTCGTCACCCCCAACGTACGGGCAAGCATTCTATCATCATATCAGCACCACGCGACAATCAATAACAAACATCATCATCACCCGAGCAAGGCCTTAAGGCTCCCAGAAATATAGCTACTGAGCTGAAATAACACATTACCCTTTTGCAGGGCCATAACAACAACCACGACCATTTACACATTGAAGCATCTCGGATTACATTCGTAGCACCATTCCCATTCCTTAAATTCCTAATCCATAGCAAGCGTTTCCCAATGCGTAAGACTGAGTAGGAATGAACATAGGCATAAGCCTAATAGGAATCAACTCGCAAGATGAAGAATCAAGAAGGGAAGTACTCCTAACATCCCTGTAGCCTCTCGAAGATAGGTACAGACGTCTCGATACAGATCCGCAAGACTCTACTAGACTTGCTCATGACTCGTGAGACCTACGGGAACCTAGCGCTCTGATACCATGATGTCACCACCTAAAATCCATAAGTTCGTGATGGCGCCGGACACAAGGTTAGGCAAGCCAAAACATTAATTAATTGAAATAACTTTCCAGTTTTAACATTTTTGAAATCGTTAGATTTTCTTGCATTTCATAATCAAATAAATAAATTTTAGTAAAATTAAATACGACAACACGTCTATTCAGTTTAATGAAATAAATCCCAACATGTCCCCAGAACCCGATGTCACAAGTACATGAGCAATTTCTAAGAATTTTACAAATATTACAAAGACTATCCGAAATACGACAAGACCAGGAAATTTAAAATGAAACAGATACAGTATGAAGGTGACTCTATCAGCTGCGGATCGTCTCCGGAATATGTAGCTCGCCTAAGTCTCTAAAACCTCCACATTGCTATGAAAGTACCTGTGCAATAAAATGCACAACAAGTGCAGCATGAGTACAAAAACATGGTGTAATCAGTAAGTCGCCCGCCTAACCTCAGAGAGGTAGTGACGAGAGGTCAAATTAGACACTTACTAGGGTCCGACAATATAATATATGACAGAATATGATGAAATACAATAGACATCTAAGACAGTGAGCAACGAGTACATATCAAGTACAGAAATCCAGGTAATCACTGAGAATAAACAACAATGTACACTTCCTTTTTTCCCAAATACATGCCAAGCCAATACCAATAGAATAGTACCAAATAGTCATGCGCACACAATGGTAAGACAACCGGCCGGAGTCATAAGATAGTCAACCTCTCTATGCACTGCTGAAGGATCGATCGGCCCATCCCAAAAGTGCATCTCTCAACATCTCTACACACTTCTGAAGGATCGATCGACCCGTCCCAAAAGTGCGGCTCTCAATCTCTCTATGGACTGCCGAAGGATCGATCGGCCCGTCCAAAAAGTTCATCTCTCAATCTCTCTACGCACTGCCGAAGGACCGATCGACCCGTCCCAAAAGTGCGGCTCTCAATATAATAATCCTCTCCGTGCACTGCCGAGGGATCGACTGGCCCGTCCCAAAAGTGCGCGTTTCAATATTATATGGCTAGCTTGCTCGCAAATCATACAGGCGACTCAGGTTCTCATAAGAATAGATACACAAATACAAGGTCTTTCTGCTCGTGAATCACTCAAGCGACTCAGGCACCCAAAGTTACACATATCCACATAATAAATTCGTATTTTATCAAGAAAACTATTTTTCTCAGGAAAATGGTAAAGTCTTTATTCAAAGAAACATGAAATATAGGTTTTGAAATCTTTGTTTTTGAAACTTATTTGTCCAATTTAGTAACACTCCATACTACAACCCAGTCCAGGTACACATATATATTCACAACGGAAATAATTCTCTTTTTAGAAGGTTAAAAATATGAACTCTAGTTGTCTTTTAAACTTTCAATCACGTTTTCGGTCATAATAGCAGTTTAATATTGCAAGCAGGGTTACAGGTACAAACATAAAGTATGCTAGTGGGTCCTAGGCTACCCGGACATGGCATAATATTAGCTACGCACGGACTCCCTTGACCTCGTGCGTACGTAGCCCCATAAATAATATCATATATTCATCTAGTTCACCTATGGGGACAATTTCCCTCTCACAAAGTTAGAAAGGAGACTTACCTCGCTCCGAAATTCTATAAACGACCTCCAAGCCTTCCCGACGACTCCAATCGATGCACAACGCTTCAAAACTACCCAAATGATGATAAACCAATGAAAATATACTCAATTGTTTGCTAAAAATTTAGATTATATAATTTCCCAACTCCGATTAGTGAAATGACCAAAATGCCCTCGGGCCAACGTGCCCGGATTCCGAGATTTCTCGAACATAAACTCTACCCATAGCTTTACTAGCTCAAATATACAATTTACTCCTAATTTCATGCTCATGTTCGTGGTAAAATCCAATTTTCATCAATTCTAGGTTTCCTTGCAATTTTCCCACATTTTCCCAATTTCTCATATCAAATCTATATAATAAATCTTGTATTTAACTTGGAAACAAGTAGAAACAACTTACCTTTGATGCTTGATGAAATCCCCCTTGAAATGCTCTCCAAAACCATCCAAGCCAACTGAAAGAAAATGAAAGAAATGGCCAAAATTCGGGTTTAAAGAATCTGCCCATGCTTCATCTAGTTGTACCTTGCACTTGCGTTGTGCAGGTTGTACATCTTATTATAATTTTCCCTTGTTGAACACCTTATGTTAAAACACCCATAACGTGTTGTAGGAATATCAAAATGACAAACGGTTTGAAGATTTAGAAACTAGACTTGAAGATATTTAATTTGATAGGTTGTACACCATATAAATCTTTATATATTCCGAGATATGAGCTTCTAAAGTCGGCTCAATGCATCAGAAAATTCTGGCGGAACTTCTCCACAAGCCATCTTCAGTCGGTCATAACCTTTTGCACAAAACTCCAAATGACAAATGGTTTAATATTCTGGAAACTAAACTTCACGGTCTACAAATTTTATGTTTTGAAAATTTTGAGATTACTTATAGATTCTTATTTATATGCTTTCAAAGTTAGCTCATCGATGCATAAATTGCTGTTGAAAAGTGCAGCAGATATTTCTGGAATTTTTCCTTCGTTTTCTTGTCCGAAATTTATTCCGTTAACCTTTCCAAATCCATCCGAGGCCCTCGGAACCTTAACCAATTATACCAAGATGTCCCAAAACATGATACGAACTCGATCGAGGCCTCAAATCACATCAAACAACGTCGAAATCATGAATCGCACTCCAATTAAAGCTTTATAAACTTTGAAATTTCAAACTTCTACATCCGATGCCGAAACCTATCAAATCACGTCCGATTAATCCCAAATTTTGCACACAAGTCATATTCAACATTACGGACCTGATTCAACTTTTGGAATTTGGAATCCAACCCCGATATCAAAAAGTCAAACTCTCGGTCAAACTTCTCAAAAACCTTCAAATTTCTATCTTTAGCCAAATGACTTCAAAATGACCTCCGGACATCCGAATTAACTTCCGATCGTGCTCCCAACTCCAAAATCACCATACGAAGCTATTCCCATACTCGGAACCCCAAACAGACATCAATATAATTGAAATGCGCTTCAAGCCAAACTTACTAAATTTCTTCAAAAATGTTGATTTCCACAATATATACCGAAACGCTCTCGGGTTATCCAAATCCCAATCCGCACATACGCCGAAGTCCAAAATCATCATATGAACCTGCTGGAACCTTCAAATCCTGATTCCGAGATCGTTTACTCAAAATTCCAGTCTTACTCAATTTCTTCAACTTAAGACTTCTAAAATGAGAATTTTCCTTTCAATTTAACTCTAAACCTCCTCAATTTCAACTCTGACCATACACACAAGTCACAATACCCGAAATGAAGCTGTTCATGACTCCCAACTGCTGAACGACACGCTGGATCCCAAAACGACCGATCGGGGCATTACATTCTCCCCCACTTAAAAAGACGTTCGTCCTCGAACGTGCCAAGAACTGCCCTAGAATTATCTGAAATCACTGTTTAACACCTCGTGCACCTTCCCGTGCTACCACAACCTAGTTGAGCACATTAGCTTGATAAAATCTGAAGATATTCCCTTTTATCCATATAATAGACCCAGACCCCAGTTCCAATACTCGAAATTCTCTGCCATGCCTATTTCTAATATGTGAAAACCACATCAACTACCACACGAGGCACCAGAACACAACTGTGTATCTTTGCCGAATCAGTACCATACACAACATAATCCATCATCTTACCACAATGACGCTCCCGAACCTTAATAGCCAGAATTCTACGAATTTGATCCTCTCAAAGCACCTTATAAGATACACACATACATCCTGCTATAATGCTGACGATACCACCACAATGGAGGAAATGTGTAGAAATTCTTGACTAACTGCAGAGTTAACTAAACATTGAAATCCTTTCTCCTGACTAAGATCATCATCTCATTACAACCAATGATGGTGATTTTCATGTAATATACTTGCATAGTCTTATCACATCGATCCCAGATTTATAAATTTCGTCTCACCCAGTATGAACTGCTCGGAGAACCAATCACCCCAAACACGGCCATTAGCCTCACATGATGCCACAATGCGTGAATATACCACAATTCGAAAATGACACATAAGGAAATGACTCCGGAAGGGACTACTCAACTCACACAACTAATATGAACTTTCCTCAGAAAATTACGAAGTAAAACACAAGAAAATAATTACAGGAGCCATGCTCAACATCACAGTGTTGCGGCATGCAACCCGATCCAAATAACTTGCCCGTGGCGGCGTGCCACCTGATGCCATCACAAGATTTAAGTAAGGAAATATACACGGAGCTAAATTGCTCACTATTACAAATCACTGAATATCGGTCACAAGCACGCTAAGTGCATAATACTATTCTTGGGAGACTGATAGAGCCATATTCTACAAAACTCCAGCACGACTGAGGTGCGATATATAATCTGAATCTCAGCAGCCATTTTGATCACATAACCGCATCACTACGCGGAACCTCAACACATAATAAATTATCAAGTCGTTTCACAACTCACACGGCACAATCACAATATCACATGATTTTGACGAAGACGGGACAACACCTGATATCCCAATACCCCTCCTTGAGTAGTGCCATACTGAAATGAACTCATCTGACTCGCATGAAGCCCATAATTTGTGTAAATCCATTCATTCACTTCAAGTCGATTCTGCTCGCACTGAACTAGGCTGATAGCCTTACCTGGGTCCATAATACCCCACTTCCTCTCACAATACACGAGAACAACCATCATCACCGGGACTAACATCCCATAATCCATAATCAACTGAACCAAACGCCCTACATGCGTAAATTATCAATTAAGCAATATTGCACTTCTTTATACTCAGTCCAAATATGAAATCCATCAAGTAACTACATGTCACACTTCATACAATATTTTCACGGACATGCTTCCACGACCTTCCACACAAGGCAACAAGTTTGCCCATTCCTAACACTGACCACACTAAGGCCGCAAAACACATCAAGAACCCATGACCAGGGTACAAAGCCTCCTTCACCGAATATCAATCTCAGGTGACACTGAAGATAACACCAGTTTACTCTAAACTTTCAAATCACTTTGTCTTGCTCTTCAGAGCTTATGACATCCTTATAAACATCGGAACTCAATCTCGATTCTTACTCCCAGTTACATATTGCTTCTCGCACCTAACATACCAACATGAGGTAAGGCAAGAATTCCATCATAGCTTCCGAACTACCAATAGGGTGAATTCCCATTATCATGCAAATCCTTAAGTAGTAGTCTATACCACCATAACCCTTCCGGGGTCCGCCTAGACCTGATAGGCCGTAGCACTCAAATGTTCCCACATGAGATCCGTTACGACGGCCGACAAGCCACGCACACACACCGGCACCAACCATATGCATAACTAAATCACATTAAAGGAACTGATCACTACTGCTATGTGCCCTTAACGCCGCACTCTTAACTTTTGAACTCACTAGGACCACTATTGAGAGTCACCCACTCTGAGTTGCCCCGAATACAATCAATTCCAGGGCTCTCCTAGCAGAGGAACACCCTTCTCAATGAAACATGTGACTGAGTCACTAACCTTACATCTCGCCCATGCCTTAAGCATAAGTTCTGAATCTTCCAAGGCCAACCCTGGCCCGACAGGGCCAACTTTTTCACATATTCATCAAATCCCACGCACAATCACTATTTTACTCCTTTCCCTTAGCTGAAATAACTTGTCAACCCGCCGACAATTCACAAACCTATGATAAGACAACCCTACATCCCTACTGTAGATGGTGGGACTCCCCCACTTAGCCCGAAGCCACTCCTTGCACCACTCTAGACCCTGCTGAGACCCTTTCCCCTTTGATAACACGATCCCTGCCAACTGCATTCTTCAACACTTCTTCTCGATATCTGACCCCACGCAACCGAAGAAACCATAGCACCGTCGAACCTAACACATTTCATCCTATCAATCACGACGACTACACGTCACAGGTGCATATGCCACCTCACTTGAAAACATCCAGTCTTACTAATTTATCAACTCCAACCAGACCATCCAGAATCAAAATGCCTTTCCTCTTTCGGAACTAAAACACCGAAATCTCGAAATCAAACTCTAAGAAGACCTCCCTTCAACGATTTATCACCCCCAACGTACAGGCAAGCATTCTATCATCATATCAGCACCGTGCGACAATTAATTGCAAACATCACCATCACCCGAGCACGACCTTAACGCTCCCAAAAACACAACTACTGAGCTGAAATAACACATTACCCTTTTTCAGGGCTATAACAACAACCACGACCATTTACACAAGGATGTATCTCGGATTACATTCGTAGCACCATTCCCATTCCTCAAATTCTTGATCCACAANGAACATAGGCATAAGCCTAAAAGGAATCAACTCGCACGTTGAAGAATCAAGAAGGGGAGTACTGCTAACAGCCTTGTAACCTCTTGAAGATAATTACAGACGTCTCCGTACCTATCCGCAGGCTCTACTAGACTTGCTCATGACTCGTGAGACCTACGGGAACCTAACGCTCTGATACCATGTTGTAAAGACCCAAAATCCCTAAGGTCGTGATGGTGTCGGATCCAAGGTCAGGCAAGCCAAAACATTAATTAATTGAAATAACTTTCCAGTTTTAACATTTTCAAA